>JANHAO010000061.1:0-58152 GCA_026873985.1 Saraca asoca
CCAAGAAGCAAACACATCAAAAGCTCAATGCATTGCTTGGTTTCTACCTTTCTCTTCTAAAGTAGATCATGAAGCCACAATCTTAACGAAATCTAAACATCATGAAGCTATTCCATTCAGATTTCATAGTTAAAATAGAGAAGAAGGAGAATAAATGGCTAAAAAATGAATGTAAGAAATAAATACCAGGATCTCAGTATTACATCTTCAAGTTGCAGCCCTTTGGATTGATCACAGAAACTAGCCTTCCATGGCAAGCCGAAAATACAAAGAAAAAGGGGAAAGCAAAAGCTTACTCTCTACCCTGAAAAACTATCCTAAGAAACACACTAAAAACTCAATGAAAAACTGAAGAAAAGACTTAGCTAAATGGCTTTTGCTTGGGTAGAAAAGGAGAAGGCAGCATGCTTAGTGGAGTAAGCAATGATGGCTAGTCTAGATGGCAGCCTCTGCCATTGCATGTTCTGGCTCCTTGGCATATTGTTTTCCCTCCTTTTCCTGCTCTTTTTTGTGTCTTCAGCTGGCTGAGTTTTTGTTGGATCAAAGGATGTTGTAATGGGCTTAAAAATCATGCCAATTGGGGCTTTATCAAGCTCGATCACCCTAGTTTGTCCTCTTTAGGTTTATTATTTATGTGTTCAAATTTATATTTTTAGGGATTTTCTCTCTTCTTCTAATACATGTACTATGATGAAGTTTATCTATCCTTGTTAATTTAAAATTTTCTCTACAAATTGAAATATCATATTATGTAATTAGAAAAAATGGGAGGGAAAAGTGAAAAGGGAGATACGGAGTGGTTAGCCCCAAAATACGAAAGCTTTCATTCAACTAATATATGATCGAGTGAAGAAAAATGAATTGTAATCATCAACATTTCAGTTGAAGATTTGGAACAAAATAAATGATGAATTGACAAAAGTCATAGGAGAAAATTATGGTATTGAGAGATTGAAAGGGAAGTTTAACCGTCTTCAGATTCAACATCATGAGTTTTCAACTTTGTTGGGTCACACCGAAGTTACATGGGATATAGAATCAAACTGTGTAAATGCTAATGAAGAAGTTTGGCAAGACCTTATTTCGGTACGTGCAAAATTTATTGGTTACTATCATTATATTTGTAAGTACATTTTACTAAAATTTATTTCATTTTTTTATGCAGAAAGGATGATTCTACCAGCAATTTAAGAGGCATGGTTTTGAGCACAACTATGAAATCTTTGGTGAGATATTCAATACTAGCACTACAACTGGTGTGTTGAGTCATGCCTCCACTCAAGAGCCACCAACATTAGATGAGGAGCGAGAGCTAGAGGAAGATTTTCTTTCAAAAGGTGTACATATTGTTGATGTTGAGGATGAAGGTTGCAAGGAGGGCGGTAAAAAAAATAAGGCAGTTAGTTCATTAAGTGAACGTCGACGAAAAGAGCCAAAGATATCGAGATCAGATAAACTGGAAGCATGCTTGGAACAATGGGCTGAAACAATGAGTGTAAGGACTGAGGCATGTAAGGCTAAGGCAAAACAGTATAAAGCACAAGCAAATCCCTTAACAAATCCATATTCTATTGATACAAGGATAGAGTTATTAGACTCTATGGATAATGTTTCAGATTCTTTGTACAACAAGGCAACAAAAATATTTAAGGATCTAGATTAGAGGTGCATGTTTATTAAGATGTCAGCTTGTAGACGAAAGGGTTGGCTAGAATCCTTTGAGTAGGATGCATTAATTGATTGTAGAACTTATTAATATTATCATTATTTCTTATCATTTTGACTTTTAAGATGTTATCCAGTACTTATAAATTGTATAACCTTATTATATTTATCAATATATTTAAAGTTATTATGATTACTAGAATTATGTCTAAGTTATGTTAGTTTTACATATTTTAATAGTTTATTATTAACCTGTGTTGAACTTTTGGACAGATCAATATGTCCATTGATGATTATAGAGATAGTTTAAGCATTGAGAGTAGTATGGAGTCAAGTGACTTGGATGATGATTTAGGAGACTTATTTATGATTCAATTAATCATGGAGCACCAAAAGTCCTTTATTAACAAGATACCTTGTAGAACTTCTTGATCATAGTTTGTCATAGCTTGCGGCATAGAATTGTTATAGAGCGTTTTCAACATTCTCTTCATAGGATAAGCAAATGGTTTAGAAGAGTACTTAGAGCTGTATGCGTGTTGGGCATAACAATCATAAGACCTAGAAATCAAGGGAGTACTCATAGACGCATTTTGGAGAATAAAAAATTCTTTCCCTATTTTAAGGTAAATTATTACTTCTATTGTTATTGTATTTTAATTAATGAGTTTTTTAAGTTAAAATTGTTAAATTTTGTTTCTATTATTGGATTGCATTAGTACTATTGATGGCACACATATTGCTGCTTAGGCTCCTACAATAAAACAAACTACCTTTCGTGGAAGAAAAGTTTTAGTAACACAAAATGTGATGACAATATGTGATTTTGATATGTCGTTCACCTTTGTGTATACTGGATGGGAATGGACAGCAAATGATTCAAGGTTATTTTTAGATGCCTTGAAACTCGAAAACAATTTTCCTAAGCCTCATGGAGGCATATCAACAAATTAAAATAATGTTAGTTAAGTCGATACTTCATTACCATTTGTCTTATCTTATGAAATTATTTGTTTGTCTTTTAACAGATCAATTTTATCTTGTTGATTCTGGTTATCCTAATATGCCTGGATATCTTGCTCTATATCATGGCCAGAGATACCATTTACAAGATTATCGTGGACAAAGTCAACCAAGGGGCAAGTATGAATTGTTTGATTATAGACACTCTTCATTACGGAATATTATTGGAAAGTGCTTTGGAGTATTGAAGGCAAGATTCCTGATTTTAAAATTAATGCCAAATTATCCAATAAGAAGACAAAGACAAATTCCTACGACTTGTTTCACTATTCATAACTTCATTAGAATGCAACATGCCACCAATAGACTGTTTGAAGATTATTCTCAAGAAGGTGCAACACTACAATGAGAACATGGATTAGGACACCAAGAAGGCATTGCTACTGATGTTGCTCAGACTACTCTAATGGCATAAGTTAGAGAAAATATTGCCAATGAAATGTGGGAAAATAGAACTCATTAGTATTATTTTTACATTGGAAAGACTGGCTAATTTTATTTGATTGATATGATTTGATTAAGTTTAATTACATAGATTATCTTATTTAGCAATCTATATAGTGATGCATATATACACTTTGATAATTTGAATAGATTTATTTCTTGATTTCTTTATATATATATATATATATATATATGTGTGTGTGTGTGTGTGTGTGTGTGTGTGTATGTGTGTGTGTGTGTGTGTAAATATGAGAATACATTATTTGAAACCTTGTTGAAAATGAACAAGAAAAAAAAATAGAAAATGTATTAAGCAAACATGTTTTCACAATTTTTATTTTTTGAAATTTTCATACCAAACATGTTTTCATTGTTTTCATTTTCTAGAAATAGTTTTCAACTTTACAAACCTAACATGTTTCTTAAAATACTAAAAACTGAAAATGAAAATGTATTTCAAGAAATGAAAACTGAAAATGGAAATAAGGAAACATTTCCGAAAGCAAACAAGCCCTTAATTTTTTTTTCTTCTTCTTAATAGTTAGTAGAAATTAAATTCTAAAATTTAATAAATGCATATTTATAATGGTATAACATATTTTATAAAATATTTGAAGTCATTATAATTATTTGCATGTTCAAAAATACATGTGATTTAGCCACAAAATAAATTTTATTTAGAGTTATACTCCAGTATTATCTTTTTTAGGATAGTATTTGTACTGATACAACCTCTTGCATCTTTTTCATTAAAAGTAATTTTTTTTAGGAAACTTCAAATATTTTTTAGTTGCAACTATGACTAATAAAGATATAATTTTATATTAAAAATTGTAACATTTACTTAAAAACTTATAATTTTTTTTATAAAAAGAATTATAACCCCACATTCTAAATAAAAAGTTACTAGATTTATATAAAAAGTAGTTAGTTTTACAAAGAAGTTGCAACTTTAAAACTTGAAACTTTTTTTTTAAGTCATCCCAAATCAAAATCCTTTATTTATCATAAGATAATTGTGTAATTATAAACACCTATTAGGGATTTTAGATATAGCTAAGATGATGAGAATGACCCTAAACTAGAAAGAAAACCCTAGAAATCCCGACTTGTATCCTTTGCTTTCATTAACTGTTTTATAATATACACACGTCAATATATGATAAAAAAAATAAGGGGTTTATAATCTCTTGGGTTAACATATATGATAAGATTTGTTATCTTTGATCATTCATATCTAAGGTTTGAATCTCACTATCAGTAATATCAGAGGTTAGTGTTAGCAACATAATACAATAAGTAGAAGATAATGGATAGAGAGATGAAATATGTAAGAGATAGTTTTAAGGCATGTGTCACACTTTCTTAGAAGCTTTTTATGTCCCTAAGATACAATAAAACTCATAAAACTCTCTAAATCAAAAGTAGTGGAAATAGTTTAACGTAAGAGCCTATTTATAATTAGTGAACAAACATAATTTCTCATAAAATGATTGTTACAAACAATGCTTTTCTCCTGAATCATTACCAGCAATTAATTACAGCTTTGTGTCTTTTCAAAATTACCTTTAAATTCTTAGGTCTTTTCAAAATTATGTAAATTGTAAAAATAATAAAAGAAAAATTATCTATTTACCAAATCAAAGCTCAAATGCCTATCTTTGATTTTAAATGTTTATTGGCCTACTTGGGAAAACCCATTAGGATGCCCATATTAGGTCCTTTCACATATTTATTATTACTCAACAAGTTCTTATTTAGAAACCCTTTAAAAGTAGCTTGTTTGGGCAACGTGGGATTCATAAATTATTAATAATCTCCCACTAGTTTGGAATGTTGATGTTTATACTTAGCTTTTTACACAAATAAGTGTTATGTGAACTTTCAATTAGTGTATATATCTTCTAATTCTGACGAAGTCGATGGTATTTGCAAATTGAACCTCAATTCTTTTGTTGAAGCGACACCACTTCTATATTTATAAATGTGAAGTTTTCTCATGTGTCACCATTACTTTGGACATTTAATCAATAACTTAAGTTAGAGTCCAAAACATATACTATTTTTTACGGGCAATGGATAACAGACACACACCAATAATTTGTTATTATCCATTAAACTTTATAAGTAGAGATTACTAATTCAACATTGATTTCCCATTATTAATGTCTAGCATCAAGGGTTTTAATGTCATTCCACTAATAGTACTTTTCACTAAGTCCTTAGGTGATGCTTTGGTAAGCAAATTTGCTAAGTTATTTGCAAACTTCATATATGTTATGATAATTACCCTTTTTTTTATTAATTTTCTATTATAATTATGTCTTACACTAACATATCTAAATTCACTATTATATATATCACCGTATGCTCTAGATATAGTAGTTTCGCTATCATAGTACAAGGAAGTAGATGGCATTGATTGTGACTACAACTTAATATCTTTTAACAAATTTTTTAGCCATTTTGCTTCCTTCCCAGCAACAACCAAAGCTACAAATTCAAATTCCATGGTTGAATGTGAAGTGTAAATTTGTTCCAACTGATATAACCACTACCTAATGTAAATATCCATCTAGATGTAAATTTGTTATCATTTATACTAATATTCTAACTGGCATCTGAACATCCATCTGGTACCACTGGATGATATGAATAATATAAGTTAAAGTCTTTAGTCCATTTTAAATATCCAAAGACTTTTCCAATGCTTTCCAATAGGTTGCACTAGGCCTATTTGTGAATCTTTGACAAATTGCACATAGTAAAAGCTACATTCAGCCTAGTACAATGTATATCATACATAATGTTTCCAATAACACTAGCATATTCAAGTTGTCAAATTACTTGATCATGATTCTTAGATAATTTTATACTTGAGTCATAGGGGGTAACAACTTCTTTTATATTAAGATAATTAAACTTGTCAATTAATTTCTCAATATAATGGCTTTGATTGAGTACAAAACCATTGCTATGTTTCTTGATTTTGATTGCTAAAATGGTATTAACTTCACCTAAATCTATCATTTTGAAAACATAAGTTAGATACATTTTAGTCTCATTTGTGCCTATCATATTCATAATAAATATTAGCATATTATCTATATAGAGACATATTATCACTCTATAATTCTTTGTAAATTTTGAGTAAATACACTTGTCAACCCCATTATGTTTAAATCCATTTGATAGTATGATTGAATCAAATTTTTCATGCCATTATTTGGGCACTTGCTTTAGCCCATATAATGATTTAATCAATTTACAAACTTTGTTCTCATTTCTAGGAAGCATAAAACCTTCATGTTGTTTCATATGTACTTCCTTTCTTAAGTCACCATTTAAAAATGTTATCTTAACATTCATTTGATACACACATAATTTATAAATGTAGGCCAAAGCCATAAATATCCTAATGGATGTTACCTGGCTATTAGAACATATGTATCAAGGTAATATATTCCTTCTTTTTGTTTAAAACCTTTAGCAACCAATCTTTCTTTAAAGGATTGAACATAACCATTAGTGTTGTATTTTCTTCTAAACACCCATTTACTTCCTATAGGTTTTGAACCTAGAAGTAAATCAACCACAATTCATCTATTATTCGACATTATTTAATCCATTTCATCATTTACAACTTCTTTCCAAAAAGTTGCATTTCTTGAAGTCATTACTTCATTTAAAGTTTTTTTTATCTTTATCTACAAATAATATAATTGGTGTTTTATTAAGCACTTTGATTTTATCAGCTTCAACCAAAAAGACAATTGAGTCCAAAGAAATAAAATCATAGTGTAATGTATTTTCTTTTCTCATTCTTTGACTCTTCCTTAGTTTAACATGTTCATTTTGTTCTCTTTCATTTTTACCAAGCATAAGAGGCTTCTTAATTTGTCTTTCTATCATATTTCATGTATTCTAATTTTGTTTTATGAGGATCAAATATTTTATAAAATGGAATGCACCCCTATACTTTGAAATAATTTAAATTTTTTTTACCATTGTTCCATAATTTATATGGTGATGCAAGAATTTTCTTTAAAAACACTCTTAGTTATATGACATGTTAAAAGTGCTTCACCCTAAATATTAAAAGGTATTGTTCAACGTATCAACTAAGGTTTTATTTTTTCTTTCTACTAATCCATTTTGCTTAGGGGAATAAGTGGTTGTTCTTCGATGAATGATTCCATTTTCTTTACAAAATTGAGAAAAAGAATTTGGAAAATATTCTCCTCCTCTATCACTCCAAAGAACATTTATTTTCCTTTCCTTTTGATTTTCTACAATAGACTTATATTCTTTAAATTTCTCAAAAGTTTCATCCTTAGTTCTCATTAAATATACAAAAGTATAACGAGAATAATCATTAATGAAAGTTATAAAATATTTTTTCCTCCTCTAGTTAAAACCCCATTTAATTCACACATATCGGAGTGTAAAAGTTCTAATAATTCTAAATTTCTTTCAACTTTAGGAAATGATTTCTTTGTTATTTTTCTTCAACACAGATTCCAAATTTATCTTTATGATCCTTTTGAAATGTTATGTAACCATGTTTTGATATATAATCCATTAAATGAAAATTTAAATGTCTAATATAGCATGCCATAAAGTAGAAGAATGCTTAACAGTATAAGCAAACACTATTTATTTCATTAATATGAAACTTTAACATACCATCATTGAAATATCCCTTACCAATGAACATATCATTGTTAGAAACTATGGCCTTATCAAACTCTAGCACAATCTTAAAGCCTCTTTTACATAATATATACGCAGTTACAAGATTCTTTCTAATTTTGAGAACATGAATGACATTAACTAAAGTTAACTTCTGCTCAGAGGTAAACTTAAGATCTACAATTCCTTTGCCCAACACTTTAGTAGTATCATGATTTCCCATTAGAATCTCTTCTGGTTCCTTAATTCTTCATAGGCCTTAAATTGCATTTTATCTTTGCACATGTGAATGGTTGCACTAGAATCTTGCCACCATTTTGAAGATTTGTTTATAACAACCAGATGAATTTCAATAATCATTACAATAAATTCTTTGACATATTGTTCAACAAGATTGGCATTGTTTGACTGAAAACTAGAAGCAATCTTTGACATATTTTTGTACTTGCACTGTTTAATAAAATGTCTTTTCTTACTATAGTGAAAACATGTTTTGTTCTTTTTGAACTTGGACTTGGATCCTTTGATCTAGACTTTAAGCTTGTTTCAAGTCTTCTTAGAGCCCTTCTCACTCACATAGTTCATATTAAAACCAAGAAAAAAGGAATCTCGTGCATGGTTTTCTGCCTCAATTTATAAGTATGTTTGAAATTCTTTAATAGTAAAAGTATCAAGAAAATACAGAATTTTCTTCCTATATTCATTCTTAGATAGACAGAGGTAATTTGGATAGAATTTCCTCCATTTGGAAAGAATCAAGAATCTTAATTTGTAACTTAGTTAATTTAAAAGCCATGATTTGTAACTTAGGCACTTGATCCATTATTGGTTTATCATCAGTCATGGTAAATTCACAATATTTTAAATCCAAAAATTTATCAATACCTTTCTTCTCGTTTTTGTACTTAGTCTCAAGTGCATTCTAGATTTCCTTTGGCAAGTTCATGTTTCTATGGAGATCATATAGCTGGTCAATGACAAATCATATAGTTGGTCAGTGACAAAATCCAGAATATATCCACGGCAAACCAATTCATCTTCTTAATTCATGCTCCTAGTTACTTTGACTTCATCGAAACCAGTAAGATTTGGTTTTGGGACTAGTTACATATTTGAGTTAAGCATACAAGCATATAAAAGATCTTTAGTGCAGTCAACAAAAACACCATTTTGTCCTTCTATCTGGTGTAGTTGGATTTACTGAACCAATCCAATTTCTTCTGATACTATAAGTGAATTTTTATGGTGGAACTAGTATTAGTTGCCATAAAAAGCCTTTAGGATGTTAGTAGTATAATACAAAGCAAGTAGAAGATAATGGACAGAGAGTTGGAGTATGTAAGAGATAGTTTTAAGGCATATGTCACACCTTCCTAAAGGCTTTTTAGGCCCTCAAGATACAACAAAACTCTCCAAAGCAGAAGTAGTTGAAATAGTTTAACATAAGAGCTTATTTATAATTAGTGAACAAATACAATCGCTCATAGAATGACTGTTACAAGCAGTTATCTTCTATTGAACTATTGCAAACAGTCAAGAGTTATTTGGTTCATATAGGAAGTAAGTTCTTATGTAAATTTTTTTTAAAATACTTAGAATTATTTGGTTGGTACTAAAAAAGTAGAACTTTCTAGAAAGTAAATTCCCATGTAATGCTTGGTTTAACTACATACTTCGCAGGAAGTATTATCAAAATGAATAAAATATCCTATATAAAAGTTATGCTTTTCTGCCAATATACTACGTAAATTTTTAAAAAAGTACTCTTGTTATTATTTAAATTTTACAAGGATAATTTTATATTTTGTTTCATTAAAAGCATAGGAAGTAAAACTTACTTAGGGGGATTGGGTAAGTAACTTCTCATGCTTTGCAAGAAGTAAAACTTCCCCTATTTTTTGAAATAGTGGCCAACCAAACAACCTAAATATTTTATACGTTCCAAGAAATTGTACTTTCTATGAAACTTTTTGTGAATCAAATGACTTCTTAATTACAATTTTGTGTCTTTTCAAAATTATTTTTAAATACTTATGTCTTTTCAAAATTATTTAAATTATAAAAATAATAAAAAAAATTATTTATTCACTAACTCAAGCACAAGTGCCTGTTTTTTATTTTAAATGTTTAGTGGCCTACTTGGGAAAGCCCATTAAGATATTTATATTAAGTCATTTGATTTAATTACTACTACTTAATAGATTCTTATTTATAAACCCTTTAAAAACAATTTGTTTAGGCAACGTGGATTTAAAAAATCAATATTTATAAATTATCAATAGTGAGACGGTAAATAAATATTATTGTAAATCCTTAAAAAACTAGTAGCATATTCGGAACTTGGAGTGGAGTAATTTATCTTACTCTTAACATTGTATTAAAAAAAGATTAAGAGGATTATGAGTAAAATTATATGAAATATGCAATTACAAAGTTTAGTTAATTACCACGTGTGGCAAAATATGTGGAATTGAATATGCAGCATTGTGGATTTCACGAGGCACGTCTACACTGACTTGTATGTCTCAAACTCAAAAACCATATGATGCTTTTCTTTTCCTCCACTTTTTTTTTCTCTCTTCATACGATGCAGGTAACGTATAAAAGAAATTATATTTTCTTTTTTAAAAGAGAAAACACTTTCAAAATATAGATACACTACTCTACTATTTCAAAACTATACATATTATGATTGGTGAGTATATATTAATAAAAAAAAATATCAACAAAATTCAAACTTAAAATAATATTTAAATATGTTTTGAAAGATTTTATATTTTTTTACATTTTAATTTTATCTCAATTTTTTGCTTGTATAAATTTAATTATTTAATTAGCATAGATCACAAGTTTTTTGTTATTACGATGATACTAATGGAGCCAACTTGAAGTGACTTAGTCGATTTTTTTCCATACTTGACAATCAAATTTTTTATGTTCCAAAGCATGGATGAATAAAATTTATAATTACATTTCGTATCGATCTTTGAATTCTTGTGAAGAAAGATTTGGTCCTCTTTACTTTTTGGAAATCAAATGGAATTCAAAAACGAATTGGTCTGATGGAGACATTGGTGACGACGACGACGATGATGCAAAAGTTGAATCTACTGAAGATAAAGTGGCGAGATTGAATCTTGATACAATCATTTTCAAAGTGAGGTCCAAAGCTAAATGATTGAGTATTCCTTCTACTTTGGTTTGGCTTTATATGCAGCACTTTGCAGCTTGCGTAAATCATGTGGGGAATGCACTATCTAGCCATCGAGGAATCAGTAAATTGGTTCAGTCAAAGGCGTGGGAAAAAATTATAGGTTTCGATGATAATGGGAACTCAATGTTACGAACACATCTAAAGTAGAAAGAAATTTATCTATCTTCTCTTTCACATTTTTTATCAAAGAAATTATGTGTGAAAAAATGATATAATAAATCAACATATAATAATATTATGAATATTATTTAAAAATATTATAAAAAAGTCATATAATAGAATAAAATGATTAATTAAATAAATAATAGGTATTAATTTTAAATTTTATATAATTTAAAGATTTAATTTTTAAAATTTTCAAAATTAATAAGACAAAATCCAACCATCCAACCATCCTAAAATTATAATGCATATTTTACATTTATTTAAAAGATTTTAGATTTAAATTTTGTTACTCTCCTCCTTAATAGATAATCCATAAATTTTGATGAATCTTAAATTTATCTTTATTCTGAACTGACAGCGTTTACCCTCTTGATTTGCAACTACTACAATTTACTATTCAAAGAACAGATAGTTTGAATTGAAGGTTCACTTATTTAGCCAAACAAGACGTAGGAATTGAGTTGCGGATTGTGTAAATGGATAACCAAACTTGATTTCTACTGTGTATCACTCTAATGAGCCGTACACGAAACCATTAAAACGCATGCATGCATAGCAATCTTCCACGGAAATGATCAGTTTTGTTTACAACCACATATATTATATACACAATCATTGACTTCTGAACTCACAAGGATAAGAAGATGGGTTTTAATGCATCCAAGAATCATATACATATATACACCATCATTAGCCATTTGATCTGTAAGATATAAATGTGATTTCCGTGTTTTAAAAATCAAACTCAACTGTTTAATTTAATCGATTTAATTATAAATTAATTATAATTATAATTTTATGTTCAATTAAATTGATTAATTCATCTAATTTAATTTATTTTTAGTCGACTGAATCAATTCAAAATTAATATTTTTTTAATTATTATCTGATTTGATTTTTAAAGATATTGAAGAAGAGTGAAAGTAGAAATGTGAAAAAAATAGTATACAAGAGTTTTAAAAAGTAGATTAGATTAGGCTTATAGCACTTGCTAAAGAGTAGGCCATTAGATTATGCATGTGTTTATACCTGAGGTTGATTGCTATGATCTCGTCACATTCTCTCCTTTAAGTGGTAACTAGAAGCACGCTAATGAAATTGATAGGCAAAGAAAACTATTGAACTTAATGAGGAACTTGACCAAATTGCAATACTATACTTATTTTGTTTAAGTTATTGACAGATATTTGGATTGATTAAATTATAAATGGTTAAGAATTTTTATAAAAAAACGTTTCAGTTTTAAGAAAGTAATAAATCATTTTTAAAAAATTAGATCAAAAATATTTTTGCCTTTAAAAGTTTTGGAGGTTTTAGTCCCCGTAAATTAACAATGCTCCACTTTATTGCTAACATTAACTTTTTCCTTAAAGGAAAGAAGAATCAGTGGCTACGGTAATAATATATGTTTTAGATTTAAATACATCAAATCTCCTTATATTTAGGATAATATGTATATAATTTTTTAACATTTTAAAATGTATATTTAATCTTTTATATTTTAATTTATGTATATTTTATCTATATCGATTTATTTTTCATTAATAAACTTAACAAGTATTCATATAACTATCACATCACCATTAAAATATCCCATGTTTGTCTTGAAACTGATTTATTTTTCCCAATTCCAGTTCAGTCGTAAAAATCATTTCTCTAAAAAGCAGACACAGCTGCACACCCAACGAAAAATAGGATGTCATCATCCTTGCAAATGAATCCGATGAAGATGCAGTACCATCCAAACGTTAGATGGTTAGCAAGAATTCAAAAAGAAGGTTCCATGGCTGCCCACATTAGGACAAGGACAACACCAATGCAACATTTGAAAAAATTGAGACAGAGCTTCAATGAGGGAAGTGGTTGACAAGCTAAATGGGCATACAGAAAACTTGACTCACATGGAAATGAAGATTCGAATTGTCTTGGGGTTATTCTTTTGTTTGTTAATGTTTTTCTCTTAATGTAATTTGGTTTCGTTGGATTTGGAATGTCTAATTTTGATGTAACGGTTAGCAACTATGCATTATGCATTTGTAATAGAAATATTTATTTGCTTTAGAAATTTGTATCGGCAGTAATATATAACTACAAAAACCAGTTATTGACTTGAAACTGGTCCAATTATGCAGAAAAAAACAGCAAATCATTTATGCAGAAACTTGTGCCACAGTTCTGCGAAAAACTGAAGCTAAATTATGCTACAATGATGTAGAAGCCAGCACTTGTATTGGAAAAATTTGGCAAGATTTGAGTTTGAAACCAGCAGTGCAATTATGCCATAGTGTCACAATTATGCAGAAACCAAAGAGCTGATATAAACAGCTGAATTGTGTCACAAATTTGCAAAAACCAAACTGCTAAATTTATGTCATAATGCTACAAAAACCAACACCTATATTGGACAGAAATTGGATATTTAAATGCATGCCCAGGCATTTTGATGCAAATTTTCCTATCAACCAACGGACAAGGCAGAAAAAATTTAGATTTTATTTTAATGGTCATGTGATATTTAATTATATGAGTATTCTGTCAAGATATTTTGGATGAAAGATAAATGGATAAAGTAAAATGCACACAAGTTGGAATATAAGGGGATTAAATACATCTTTTTAAAGATGGGGGGATTATATGCATATCATGTTAAATATAGGAGATTCAATGTATTTTATTATATTTTTTAAATATTATTATAAGAGTATTCATTTTTTTACAAAATGTTAACTTAATCAAACCACCAGGTGATGTTCGAGTGGTGAGCGATTTCAATAATACGTTGGAAGTTTTAGATTTACATCCTCTCGCCATCAATGCACTAAAAAAAAAAAAAAAGTTGGCTTAATCATACAAACGTGTTCATAAGCACTTGCTTTCCCTCATCATAGTTAGTTTCAATTAAACGTGGAGATCAAAAAATGAAAAAGCAAATATTAGCTAAGAAGAGAAAAGTTAGGCATTTCTCTTTTGAATACCTTTATTCGAGAACAGTTGCAATTTTCCTAACCATGATACAATCCCATTTCTTATTTGATTTAAACAATCAAAGCAAATTCACATCCAAGATGCTTATACTTTGTCACTTCCTCTTTGGCTCTACAAACTATTAAAAAACATTTATTGCATGCAATAGAAAGTACACATTTTTTTTAGATTTTCTGATTTGATTTGAATTGGAACTACTCCTTTTTCTTTTTTGGTACTGTGGGGGCAGGGTAAGAGTTTGTAATTTGAAAAAAAAAATCTATTTTACTTCTGAATAAGAAAGTTTTTTACTATCAAATGAGACAGAAACCAACTTAAAATTATAAAATGTTATTATCTCTCAATTCTGTAATATATATAAAAAAAAATTCTTACTCCAAATCTACAATAAAATATTACTGATTCAAAAAAGCAAGTGTCGATCATTTTTTAAACAAATTCAAAGTTTGTAAAGGGTCTAATTTCAATTTACAATATATACATATATATATATATATATATATAAACATCACAACTTTATGGAAAAATTATGCATTTGTTTGAAAATTATTCTGTTTTTCTGTTTTTAAAAATTATTTTTGAAAACAATTCAGAGTTATTTTTAAAAATAATTTTTAAAACAGGATTTCAGAACAAAATTTTCAAAACTACTTTTAAAAACAGTTTTACTAAACAGATTTTTTTATTTTAAAAATAGTCTACTATTTTTAAAAATAAAAAATTATTTTTAAAAACAGTTACCAAATATAACCATGACTCCCATTTCGCTTCCTATCCTCATGGTTATAGCTAATAAAGAGTTTTGAATCAAGGAAAATGCGCCAATAATGAAATCTATGTTTTCTGGCCAAAACAACGACAGGAATGGTGATCATCTCATCAAATCAATTTAAGTAGCTAGGCTTATTTACAGTAAGCCTAACAAATTCAATATAAATTTTAAATTTTTTTAAGGCCTCAAATCAAATTTAAACTTGTAACAATAAAAATTAAAGAACAAAATCACTCTTTGATCCATAATTAACTTGCCAACGTTCTCACTACATTGTTTTGCTCTTCTGATTCATTGAAGTGAAGAATTTTGCGATTTTTAAGTTTTGTTTTACTTAATTTCTTGTTTAAAATTATAAAAAAAAATCAAAATTCAATTTGTGATTTTTATTAATTGTTAAGTGTTAACTGAAAGTAGATAAATTAATTAATTGTGTTAAAAATGTTTGTTAAAATTAACTTTAAATGTTTATTTAATATAAAATAACATAAAAGTACATATTAATAGCATTAGATAATATCGAATAAATTAATTTATATTTATTTTGAAATCAAAATATATTTACACAATCATGGTATTCAAAATAAAAATAAAATTGTCTAAAATTTAATTAATTATATTTTATGACATCATATATTTATTTATTTTACTTACTTATTTTTATTTATATTGAATTAATGGATGTAGGTCAATATGTAAATTTTATTTTGTCCTCTTTGATTTTGTGAAAAACAATATTGAAAATAGTATGATATTAGAGAAGAAAAATAAATATTGAAAATGACAGTTTTTAATTAATTAGAACATAAATTTTTAATTAATAAAAAAATTAGAAAAAATAATTAAAAATTTTAGTCTAATTAATAAACCTTCATTATATTGGGTAACTTCTTAAAAGAAATTTTTTTTCAAAAAATTAATACACTAAAACGTTTAAAATTAGCTTCAAACAGCTTTTATATATATATATATATATATTTTAGAGGTATTTAGCATATTAATTTTTCAGAGAAAAAAATCTTTCTTTTAAAAAATTATTTAAAATAGCATATCATTTATTATAATAAAATTTTTAAATATTTTTTTTTAATTTATCCTTCTCTTTTTTGATTTATTTATTCAGTTACTTTTTCTTATTTATTTATGTTAAATTAATGAATATAGACCAAATATACAATGATATATGGATTTTTTTTTTATCTTTTTTAGCTTTTTGAAAAAAAAATATTGAATATAGTATGATATTAAAAAAAATATTGAAACTAAGGATCTTCTGTCAATTAGGACAGAGATGTCAATTAATCAAAAGAATAGAGATAAATTAAAAAAAAATAATTGAAAGTTCTGTTATAATAAACTATATATTATTTAAGTTAACTAGAGCTTTTTTATTAAAAAATTAATGTACCAAATACTTATAAAATATAAAAATAACTGTTTAACCAAGTTAAAATGTTAAAAGTTAATATATTTTTTTTTACGTATCAAACACACACTCTGTATATAATATTTTTTTTAAAATAAATTAAATTTTAATTTTTTATGATTTTAAACTGGTACTAAATTCCCCTTCTAACAAAAGAAGAATTTCAAAAGTATAATGCATTACTTTGTAAGTCATACTGCTGTATGGCGATATATATTCTTATCCCATTTTTCATTTTTATTTTCTAATAATGTTTTTCCTTCTTAGTTATAATAAATAAATAATCTTATCCGAACTTTATGACTTTCAATTTTCAAGGGGATATAAAGTGCATAAGTATTATCAGGGATCATATACCAAAACGTTAAACGCCCAGCACCCATTTGGAATCTCTCTAATTATAATTAATAATCACTACATTTATGATGGATATATG
The DNA here is from genome assembly GCA_026873985.1 of Saraca asoca. Lineage (NCBI taxonomy): Eukaryota > Viridiplantae > Streptophyta > Magnoliopsida > Fabales > Fabaceae > Saraca > Saraca asoca. The sequence continues at coordinate 16,823 of JANHAO010000061.1, forward strand.
TGCAGAGAAAGTGGTTCAGAATAAACCAATTAAATCCAAAATGCTAGATGCCTGAACAGTCCATCAAAATCCCCAAAATCTTTATAAGCTGATTCTGATTCTTCTCATAACCAGGAATTCTTTTTCTTCAATAATAATCACAGTACACGTGAGAGATATACATATTTTTTTCATTAGATCCAAGGGTGAACATATATTTTATGCATCAAGGATGTAATGATTTTTATATAAGAGGTATATAAAATATAATCATGTATTATATGTTTTTCTGTATTTGTATTATTTCATTGTACTTATAAAAAAATAGTAATTTAATATTTTTATTCTTAAAAATATTAAATTTTTTAATTTTATATTTCAAAAATATTTTTTTTTCAATTTTTCCATTTAATATTTTATTTTAAATTAATCAATTAGATCATACTCTTATCTATTCGTAAAATGAATAATGAAAAAGTTAACATAACTTAATAAAGTTGTCACCTGTATGTTAAAATATAACATAAAAAATTAGATGAATTAAAATTTTCTTGATTTAAATAAACTAACCCTAGATCTATAGAAAAAAAAAAGACTCAAAAAATTGTCATCTCACAAACTCTTTTTTTTTTTTTCCTTTTTCAATCAGTAAAATAAAGCCCATGAAAAAAAAAATCTCTTTTATTTTAGTTGCTTTATTTCTTCAAAAAGATCAATTCATTGGAGAACTTGAAAAATATCATAAAAATATATAGAATGATAAAAATAAATCCAAAACCACCATAATCAATAATATGTACTTGTCATAATACAAACTTATAATAACAACCAAATATAATATATTCTTGTTCCAAAAATCACAAAATACTGTGACAGCATAAGAGAGATCTTAAACCACAATGATAAAAAAAAAAAAAAAAGATCTTTTTTCATGTGCTTTATTTTGCTGGTTGAAAAAGAAAATTAAAAAGAGTTTATGAGATAGGAGTTTTCTTAGTCTATTTTTTTTATAGATACATGATTATCTTATTTAAATTAAAAATTAATTTATTTAGTTTATCATGTTATATTTTAACATACATGTAATAATTTTATGTTAGTTTTGTCTGTTATTAATTTAACAAATAATTAATAGAATGATCTAATTTATTCAAATCAAAATATTGAATGACAAAAACAAGAGACTTTATTTTTAAAAGATAAAATTGAAAAAATTTATATCTTTCAAGAATAAAAATATTAAATTATTAAAAAATATAACATATATAACAATACTTTATACATTATTAATATAAATACAATTACATCGCATTGGCTGAAATATAAATCCAAGAAATAACTCTTATTTTTGCTGCCTCCCAAGTATTTTGCAATGCTTTTCCAGAAAACAAGGAGCATATATACCGTAGAAGCAAATATGCCTGATTTCTGACAGGTAAATTTGCACTATCGCTACTTGCCAATAGCATTCTACGGATAACTTATATTTATAGTGAAGGTTAGGTCTTGTTTGGAAATAAAATAAGAAAATAAGAATATATTTGTTCTATTTCTTCTTCAGTTTATACATATAGCCGACAAGTGGTGCTAAATCAAATCGTTGAAATCAGAAGAATCAAGTAAGATGGTTTTGGTTCATCTTCATTTGAAGATTGTCAAGAAGATTTTGATTCTGAGTCAGGAAAGTGAAATTGGGACTGCAAATCATCCCATGCCACCTATTTTATTTTGGAACATGCATGTGCTCGACTAACTTAATTATATATTTAATTAAGAAACTTTTGGTTATCATTTTTTTATTTACATTTTATAAAGATAGTTTTATATTTTATTTCATTAAAATAACAGAAAGTAGAACTTACATGGAACTAGATAAGTAATTTCTCATGTTTTATAAAAAGTAAAACTTTTCATATTTTTTAAATTAATGATTAATTAAATAATTTAAATATTTTCTATTTCCTGAGAAGTTATACTTCATGTGAAATTTTTAGAAATCAAACAGCTTCTTATTTTAAAATATTTCTAATAAAATTTATATGCGAAGTGTATGATAGTTAAGTATGAAGCAAATTCACTTGACTATTGTGACAAATCCCTTGTGAGTAGCCCTATAAGAAAATTCATTTTTAGTGATTATAAAAGTTGTCTCCAAATGATCATAATTCATCACAAAATTTTTTTTATGACAATAATATTTTTGTACCAAAAAAATTCGTTATTAAAAATTTTTGTGACAACAAATGATATTTATTATTAAAAATTTTTATTTTGTGACAAGGTTTGATGTCACAATAAACTGACATTTTTTGTGATATTTAAATCATGTTATTATGAAAAATTATATTAATGACAAATTTTCTTGGAAATAAACTATAAGGCTAGTATTAGAATAAATAACTTTTCGTCAATTTGAAATTTACTAAACTTCTTTCCTTAGGAATTAAATACAAGACCTTGTATATAGAATTATTAACCACGGGTAAATACTTCCCCTTTATATTAAAATTACTCTTTATTATATATATAAAATATTATTTCTAATCTTGATTTCTTAAATTTTCAAGTGTACATATTTTTTCTGGCTTCCAAATATACATTAGCATTTCAAATTTTTAAATAATTTGCATTTTATTTAATATATCATTCATTCTTATTTAATGAATTTCATTGATATTTATAATAAAAAATTTAAAATTTCTAATGAAATAAAATAATGTATCATTCTAATGTTATAAAATAATTATTTATATGTATTTATAAAAATTATATTTAAAAATTTTAAAAGATTGTTTTAAACATTTTGTATGAATATAAAATAACATTTATGATAATTGTCATTAAAAGCATAATATTTGTAACAACCAATGTTGTCACTAAGCTTTTTTAATGATCACATATTTATGCCATCATTAAAACATACTATTTATAATAATTAATATTGTCACCAAAATTTTTTTTTTAATGTTAACATATTTGTATCATCTTTATTTGTGACAAACTATATTGTCACTTAAACTTTTTTTGATGTTAACATATTTATCTTATCACTAAAAATCTTTTTATAGATGATAAATGTTACAATTAAAAGTATGCTAGTTTTTCTCCAATTTAAAATTTTTGACTGATACAAAAATTAATTTTTATTAACAACAATTATGATGAGAAATAAAACTTATTACTAATTAAAAATTATTATTTTTATGAGCATAAATAAATCTTGTCACTAATTTGATGATTTAATGATAATAGTAAAATATTATCACTAAAGTATTACTTTCAGTGATAATAATAATACTTGTCATTAAATTTTTATTACTAAAAATAAAATTTCTTATAGTGAAGGAAGAAACCTCTCACAAAATTAAAGGGACTTTAACCCCTAATATTTAAAAAAATTAAAAATTTTCATAACATTTTTTATTTTTCAATAAAAATTTATATATTACATTAAAAAAATTATAAAAAATCTCTAACAAATAGTGTTTCAGTTCCTCCAAGAAATTTCCTCTAACTTCGATCTTGCTCGTGAGTATTTCAATATTAAATAATATGTGAAATAAACAAGTTGTGTGTAAATTGAAGTTAGTTTATTTAATATATAACTCTAATATTATGTTCAAATTTATTTATTATATAAACTAAGCTTAGTTAAACAAATACACAAAATATTCCCAATTCTAGCTAATAATTAAATAACCTTTATTTACAACCCCATACATGTTCATCATAATGTGAATGAGCTAACTTTTACCAATGCACAAATTATACCCAAATAGCTCACAATTAAACAACTTTTATTTACAACCTTATACATCAAATATATGTTCATCAGAATGTAAAATCACCTGCAGTACTACAAGGGTTTTGCAGGAGAAATGGAGATAATCACATAGGTTTCATCCTAACTCCATAAAATTTATATAAAAAAAGTAAAAAAAAAAAAAAGTTGATAAATATTATTTTTTATTGATGAGAGCAAGAGCATTGCACTGTACAAGCATGTCTCCAAGAATTCAATGCTTCCTAACTTCTTTTATAAGAATCAGAGACTCTTAGCACATCAGCCATTAATTCAATAGAAGGGGAATTTTATAATACATGGAAGATGCAAAGGATTGAAGCATAGAGCATAATGCTTGTCATAAAACTTTGAGGTGGCCATAATTTAGTGTACATATAAAATTAGGTCATTTTTTAGAACCCAATTAATTTACAGTGCTTTGAAAAGCAAATGCCCTAATTATTCCGCAGATTTCTTTATTGAAATAATATAAATATAAAAAAATTGTATTGAAATATATAGATTTTAATAAAAAAATTATATCTTTATTTCTTTAAAATTTAAAAAAAATTAATCAAATAAAAAATTGAGGAATCGAAATACTAATTATCGATTCATATATGAGCGTGCATTAGGGCAAGGTAGATAATGAAATGATGGCACTTTTGATTGCTATCTTTGTCAAAGGTTACAGCAAGGGAATCATATTAGCAACATGGGATATTCTTTCTTATTTCATAATCAAATTTTCAGGGAATTTTCATTTATTGAACCATAATGAGAGAATCATATTCTAGGAATGTTTAAAAAATGCTTTGCAGATATTATGTTTGAATTAAGTCAGTTCTCAGTATATATACATAAATTTATTGGGAACTAAACGTTCATAAAAGGGGTGTATAGAAATCAATGGTGGCATCTTATGAGATATATTTCCTGTAGACATGAAAGCATAAACAGTCAGTAAAAAGTCAAAGAATAGTAAAAAAAATCTTCATTCCTAATTTCCTTTACTTAATTTCTTGAAGAAAATTTCTTTAGCTTTCCCGGCAAGAAAAGGAAATATAACAAGAATTGGTCAATATGATATTTCTAGAAAAAGAAAAAAAAACGATATCATTACATATGTGGGGATGAGCTAATATACATTCGATTTTTACCTTTTTGCTAGTCAACAATTATATTCTATTAACGAGAAGAAAAAATACAACAACACACAGAAAAGAAAAATAATATAAACAAATAACACCAACAAAATCAGAAAATTACATAAAAAAATAAAACAAAAAGAAAACTATTATGATGTGCATTGCAAGGATAAAATAGCTAATAACCTCATCTTTAATATCATGTCACAAAATATAAAATTTATGCAAAACAATTAAAAATTAATAAACATAGTACATACTTAATGTTAATTGAATATTCATACAGTAAAACTCCATGTCAAATTCATTCCTCATGAATCGTAGCAAAGAAAGGGAAATTAAAAACGTTTTGAATCTAGAAAAATATGAAAAAATCATAAAAATATAGAGCTCAGAGAGTGGAGTTCAGTGGTGTAATCAACACCACCATCAGTTGTTGCCATGGCGACGCGTGACTTACATGCACCTCTCATGAGTTGGTAACTTTTCTAGTCATACCGTGCTACACATGATGCTAACTTTTAACCAATATGTCAGCCTTTTAATAAACTTATATCACACTTGGATAGATAATGGAACAAAATAGATTTCAATTGCTCATATAATGAGAACCCTATGCACAATATATCCGTAGATAAACATGAGCATATAGTTGAAGCATTCACACATACTAAATCTCAAAAAACATACCATATAATTAGCCTCTAGTATATATTGATATATGCCTTTTTAAATAATGAGAGTGACAATTCTATTTTATTAATATATATACATCATTACATAGTTTAGAGTGTATAGAGGAAATCTCTAAGTTACCACATTTTGATTTCTAACCTGTGCTATAGTGCCTACCAAGGTCAGCGGGAATGCCCCTTCTAAAGAGCGTTCTAAGCCAAAGTTCTAATGACACAAGTAAATATATATATTTTTTAGTTGATATAAGGATTTTTTTCCTAACTCAGAAGGGTTTTAATATGCCATCTCATTTGGATACAAAGATAAAAAATGTAAGGATCGTAATAATGTGCTTTTCAACTTGCAATGGACAAATGATCTATCCCTAAAACAAGAAAAATATGGAAAATAATACACAAGTACATTTACTCTCAAATTCACACCATATGATCTCCTCCTCATACTTGATTTTTATACCAAATTTCTCCTAAAATCAAGCAAGTTTGCCTACCAAACTAGTTCACAAGGTTAGCTTGTGACATTCTTCCCTACTTCAAATGTGAATGCCCTCATTGACATCTCAACTTGACACAGCTTTCATGAAGATTTTCTTCTATCCAGGCTAGCTTCTTGAATTTTCATATGGTTCTTCAGCTTACTTCACTCGAGCTATTCCTTCGATAGCTCCATGCTTGTCTCTTTGAACTAACATCATTCAAGAAGTTTTGATGAATAACATTCTCAACCTGACATAGCTTTCAAATGGTCATCAGTCTGCTGCTTCTCGACTTCTTCCTTGATTTTCTCTTAGCTTTCTTTCCTTGAACTGGCACCATTGAGCATTTGTTTCTTCTGTAGTCTTTGAGTAGTTTCCTCCGCAAACCTTGGTGTCTTAGGTTTTGTTGCCTCCACAAACTTTGTGATCTACCTCTCTAGACTCTGCTTCCTTGTCCTAAAACTTACTTATGTGCCATTGTCTCCACAATTCTTCAATTTGTCACTTTTGCAACTTCTCTTGTCTCATTGTCTCTACAGCATTTGGGTTGTCACCTTTGCATCTTGTGCTTACCTCACTACCTTTGCAACTTACAACACGCTGTCTCCACATAGCCCTTAACTTGCTACGTCTGTAGCTTAAGTGTGTGCTACCTTTATAACTTATGTGCTTGCTTGATATTTTGGATGTCTACTGATAGATAGCCCCATATCTAATGTCCCATACTATCGATGTGAGATATACAAGTCTCATGCCTTGCTTACAAAATATGGCTTGCTTGCATGTCTCATACCTTGCTTACAAGCCTGCTCACGTTGGGTTTAATCAATCCACTATACTTTACTATGTCATTTTCACACTCGATCAAGTCCTCCTAACCATCTATGAATTGATACCTTCATGATATCTTAACCATCATAATCTTTTTAAAGTTGATGTTATTTAGAATTTTGACCTTCATGATCCCTCTTAGGTTTGCACTCTTCAATACTATTTCTTCAAAGTTGATATTGGCTTATCTCTCGTGACCCTATAGCCATTTGCTAGTATCTTGGCCTTCCTAGCCACTTCTTCAATGATTAATGTCATCTCTTGGCACCTTTCAAGTAACGTCCTTCGATGTCTAGGCTCTCATAACCTAGTTTGAGTGTATCCTCTTGATGACTCATTCTTCGAGTACATCCTCTTGATGAATCATTCTTTAAGTACATACACTTGATGGCTTTCCTATACTAACAACTTGATGAGGGGTTGAGCATAGAGTATCCTCCACTCGAGCTCAAGCTTCACTTTGAATGTGCATGAGCATTGTGAACCTCATGATCATTGTTGCAAAGTTTTTCTTGCGACAAGTAGTGCTAGCCCTTTACACCACGAGTTATTGTCACTAATTTGCCACGTGACTATATAGCTCTAACTCACTACATCAAGTATCATTACCACTTATCATGTGACTATAAAGTGCTAGCTCTTCTAGTATCTCATCTCAAATCTTATGGATAAATGTTGCAGTTCACTCAATATTCCCATGCAATTTGTGGTGCATAATGGATCTTTCCTAGATCGTCTCTTTCCTCTTCAAGTTTACTCCTTTGAGCAAAATTCATGCCTTCTAACATGATTTTGGATTCATCTAATAAGATTTATCCACTTAACACATTAAAAGAGATGTGTCATCCTATAGGATGTGTCAAATGTCTGCTGTAATCACGTTTTCTAACATGACCATGGCTTTGCCATCTAGGCTTCACTGACAAATCATATGTCCCTCATAGACATAGTCAAGTCTTCTCAATAAGATCAAGGCTTCTCCTGGAGCTTTCTCTCCTACATAAATCATCAATTCACTCTCTCTCTTGTGTAGTTTTACAATCTTTTGAATGCTACTATGAATAAATGTGCAATCAATGTCTCCATGTTGTACAATAATCCCATCAACTACTGCACATGCTTGCACTTGATGCACCACTTAGATTCCCTTAAATCTAAAATCTTGCACACTAGCCCTCGGGTTACTTTAACTTCTTGTTACCCTCTCAGTCATGTCCTAAGCAGCATCTCTTTGCTATTTTGATGAGTGTCTATTTCACTCACAAGTCTCATAAGCTTTTGACAAGCTGAATTTACCAATTATAGCTTACCCGATTGTTCTCTCTGGCACAATCAAGCTTTGATATCAATTGTCACAAGTCAGTAGCTCTTGTTAGCCTTTCAATAAACTCAAGTTATACTTGGATTGATAATAGCATAAAATGGATTTTGATCACCCATATAATTAAAATCCTATGCAAGGTAAACATGAGCATGTATTTGAAGCATTCACGCATACCGAGTCTTAAGGAACACACTATATAACTAACCTCTGGTGTACATGGAGAAGGGACTTTTTAAATAAGAAGAAGGACAACTCTATTTTATTAATGTATATGTCTTATTACATAGTTTAGAGTATGTAGGAAAGTCACTAAGCCACCATACTGTGATCCCTAGCCTATGACATAGTGTCCACCTGTGTCACCAGATGCACCCCCTAAAGAGTATTTTAAGTCAAAATTCTAATGACATAAGTAGACATACTTTTCCTGAGTTGACATAAGAGCTTTCTCCTAGCTTGAAAAGGTTCTAATGTGCCATCTCTTATGGATGCAAAGATAAAAATATATGGATCGCAACTATGTACTTTTCTACTCGCACTAGATAAATAATTTATGATGAAAAGATACAAATACTCCCAAGATAGGAAAAATAATACATAGATGCATTGGCTCCCAAATTTGCTCTACAGAACCTTCTCATCATGCTTGATTTTCATATCAAATTTTGTCTAAAATCAACTTGTCAAACTGGTTTACATGACTAGCTTGTTATACTCTACTATGCATGGGCAAGCATGTCCAATTCTAGTGTTGTCTTCCTCACCCCAATAACTAATATTTGGGTCCTTGTAAACCAGTTTTGACCTAGTTGCTCAATTAGCCAAATTAGGCTTCTATATCCAAAATTACTTTTTGGGTTTTATTCCCTTAGTCCATCTACACCTAACTCTTCAATTAATTTAACATAAGGCTTGGAAAAATTGCTGCAATTCAGCTTGAAAATTGCAAAACTCAATCAGGAAATTTCTCATAATTTTGTTTTCATACAAAAGACCAATTTCAATCAATTTTAGTCATATTAATTTAGGGGTTTAATTTATTTTATTATTCTAATATAGAATCCTTAATCAATTTGAACAAAACTCTAAGAATTAGGTTGAGTTTGAATGAAAAATGCATAAACCCTAGCAACTATAGCATAGTTCAAAATTTCATTCAAAACACCATTTACTAATAAGTTTTATTCAAATTGTTTTGTGTATTTTGCACATTACACTCTTTTGAAATGAAACCACAAATTAATTTAAATAATTTTGCTTCAAATAGTTCAAATTTGAGAATTCAATTTTTTGGAAAACCTAAATTAGTCTAATTCGGGATTTCATCTCAAAATTGACAAAATTTGTAATTAAATCATGCAAAAATTATCAACCTAGAAACATAAAAGTTATTCATATAAAACATATAATATTTCTCATTATGAATTATGGACTCATCAACAATTCAAACACACAAAATTATTAAATAGAATTTTGCCCAAATTCAACCTTGTAACATAATAGAAAAATTGACTCTAATACTAGTTGTAAGAATGAAATAGCCAATAATCTGATCTTCAATGTTATGTTATAAAGTATAAAAGCTGTGGAAAACAATTAAAAATTAACAATCACCGTGTGTACCTGATGCTGATTGAGAATTCATGAAGCAAAACTTCAAGTTATGTACACTCCTCATGAACCCTAACAAAGAAAGGGAAATCAATATTGTTTTATATCCTAAATGGGTGGTTGCAGCACTAATGAGAATATAAGTAAGGATCTCCCTTATTGCAATTCTATTGAACTAACTAACCTATTATTGCAGGCTCAGTTACAAGACTTACACTTCTAATATCTACAATTTATCCAAGTGTCAATTAAAGATTAATTACATGATCATCATTTACTATCCACTATTATCTTGACATTCAATTATCTACCTAAACAATTAATGTGAACTATGGTGGTCGATCTATATAGATTCGAACATAACGTTCATACGTATTTATAGCTTAAATTATCCCTTTTCACAAGCCTCATCATCTATCATATGTGAGGATGATATAATTATCAGAGAGGCAAGTCAATCTCTCACAAGGCCTTTGATAAAGCATTCGTGAAGATTGGGAGTAGTTATTTGCAAAATGTATTGTTTTAATTTATTATTATCATTATTGGATAATGAAATGAATTGCATATAAAATGGGAAGACCTATTCTCTTTTCATCAAATCATCCAACCCTAATAGTCTAACGAAAATAAAATTAACTTTTAAAACTCTAATAATTAGTTTAAAAACTGTGCAAAAAATCTAATAAAAATTTATTAAATCATAATTTAATTTATTTAATAAGTTAAACAAATTTTAAACCAAATAAATTAGAGAATCAAATCAAATTTAAATCATGACTATTCCACGATCAAATTGATTTTAAACCAAATAATTTGATTCAACTTTTAAAACACCAACCCAAAGTCAAGATTCCCAAAGACTGTGACCAACAACAATGAACTTCTTGTAAGTACTTTTTAGTCATTCCCAAAAAGGCTTTTCATTTAAATTAAAAGCTTTGTACTCATCATTTTTCATCAACGATTTAATTTTTCTACTAAAGTTTATTAGTAAAACAAGATGCTTTCTTTCAAAATCGAATATATGATTAATTTTTTAAGAGTTAATTTATCAATAATTTAATTCATTGAAATCATTTGCAGTGAAATTCATACCTTTTCAATCAAACAAGATTTTGTGGATAACCCAAGGTGTCCAAGCAAAGTTGAAAGTCTAGATGGGCATGTGGGGACAAACGAAAGCTAGTGTTTGTACCAAAACGTAAAAGAACGGAAGATGATAATGTAAATAATGAGAAGCAAGCAAAGAACACGGAGGCGGGGTTAGGATCGCTCTGCAAGGGCGCACCAAATATTATGCTTTCCAAATCAGACCATCATTTTCATGCCCTATCATTGGTTCCATATACCAAAAAAGCCAAAGATCTCGTTTCCTTTCCTTTTTCTTTTGGTGATATATGTTTCTCTAATTTATAATCCCTTTTGCCTAAATTATAAGAAATATAAATGGTTAATTATAAGCTTCCCTTCTTATATATTATAAAAAAAATTAGCCCTAATTTTTATAAAAAAATGCCTTATTTAAAAAGTCTTGATAGTTTAATTTCACATAATTAGAGCACTAGATTACAAGATTGAGTTCAAATGTTAATTTTTTTAACTTACAGAAATTTTGCACTTTATTTAATAAATGTATGATATGTTGATAAAAAATCTAATCTTTAACATGGATTGAGTTAAGAGGTTCAATCCATACTCCATACTAAAGATTTAAATGTGATTATAATTGCAAAAAAATTGAAGATTGACAAAAAAAATAATCAATATATATCTTATAAAATAGAATTTTGACATTTATCGCAATTGTAATATTATAATTTACCATTTGTATTCTTTTTCTATCCATGAAAAAATGAAGAAATTTCTACTTTCTTGCCTAAGATTAATTGATTAATAGTATAATTCAGCAATGATTAGATACCATGAACACCTAATCAACAATTTGTTGATCATTATTTGCCACTATTTGAGGCAGATAGGACAAAGTTGTTTCGCATAGCTCATAAATGGGAAAGAATATTTGCTTTAAAGTGGTGGGGATTATGGGTTTTGTTTGATTTTGCCTTATTGTACAACACATTATTGCAGTTTGCATGCCAACCAGATGATATCCCAATTCAGATAAACTGTTGAGGAAACACTTGAAGGACAGAGAAAGAAAGAGATTTGAGGACACAAAATATAAAAATGGCGTATCTTTCAGTGAGCCATCTAAGGGGCGCTGTCAGTTCTCCACAACTGTAATGCTTATGTTGCAGTCATGTCTCGGCAGAAAATACAAAACAAGAACATATTCTCAAATATCTATTATTAATTTTAAATTTTTTAAAAAGAATGTTAAATTCAAACTCACAATATTATGTCTATATTAATGATTTATTAATCCTTTAATAAAAAAATACAGAAAATGATCTTCATATTTTTTATTGTGTTAATTTAATAAAAAATACATTTTTTATTTACACAAAAATTTACAATTCCTTTTATCTAAGGCCATATACAAAGAATTTCTTTTTAGCTTTCTCTCATAAATTGATAAAAAAAAAAGTTGAGAAAATCAAAATTTGTATAAATATATATGTGTGTGAGTGAGAGAAGAGGGAAGAGTGAAACCGCATAGATTTTATAGCCTTTTATAGCGTTAATGCAAGGTCCCATCATGTTCACAGCAAGTTGGCAAGGAGAGTGGGGATAGACACCCCCCCCCCCACCATCAATACTAGTATAGCATAGATATACATATAACTTTATATATATATAACTTTTCTGTCAGTAAATTTGGACTTAAAACCTAAAAATAGAATACATACTTGATACTCAATTATTAAAGTATTCTTTATATACTATTATTAGGTTTTATCTACATGCAATATCATTATTCTAGTCATTTTAAGGACATATAAGATGAGGTATATGTACGAGAATAATTTCATATGAAATTGCCATATTTATTCCCACTTCAATTAAAAGAATCTAAAATTGCTATAAAAGGTATATAACATATGTTGGGTTTAATTTTAGTTAACCTTCATTAATGTTTATAGTTGATACACATTTGATCGGTTGGCTTAACTGCTATAATGTGAATGTATATAATATATTTCAATTGTTTTTATTTTTACTAAAAATAAATAATCTATAGTTTTGTGAGACTTTTTTATTATGAATTTTTGTAGACTCTACCATCATTAAAAGAATTCAATAACCGTTAGCAAATAGTTTCTTATTTTTTAAAATATTGAAATTCACAATATAATTAAACTATAATAAAAAGTATTATATTAAGAGGTGCTTGTCAAATTCTAGTACTAGTTCTAAATAATTCAATTTAATGCCAGTTTTATTAAATTAAATAACTTTGTAGCAGTTTAAAATCAAATTTAGTTTAATTTAAAATTAGCTGTAAACTAATTTTTTTATAAATTTTATTTTGTAAGTCTCTTTTGTAATTTTAAATCGTATAAAAATGTAAGAGGACATACTATAATCATAAGGTATCATTGCATGAAATTTTTAATTAAAATATGCTATTTAAAAGATAAATAAATACATTGTTTATAAAAAATTTTAAAAATGCAGCAAAATATTTGAAAAATTAACTATATTATTTGTTTGCCTACATCAAATTTGTAATTGAATGTTTTAAATAAGATCCACCCTTCCTTTTTTTACTTTGAGAATTTTCTTCATTTTCATTAAATTCTACATCATTAGATTTTTTTTTTCTTATATCATATGATTCATTGAAACCTTTTAAAAAATTCAATCATCTCTATAAATACAAATCGGTATAAAAAACTAACTTTAATGTACAAAAAGGAAGAATGACCACTTGAATCTCCTAAGTAATCAAAAGAAAATACATATATTTTTGTTATCTTATATTCAAACAAAAGCAAAATTGTCACAAAAATAAATACCACACAACTATATAAATTTGACACAAATTTAAATATAAACAAAAATTAAATAATAATAAGAAATAATAAGTTCTGTAATTTTTTACTTGCAAAAGTATTATCCTTAGTTTTAAGATAGGAGAAAATAGGAATTTTCATAGAAATAAAACAAGAGTAAGATGGATTTTGGGATGGGAAAGATTTATAAGGAGAATCATCTTTTTATCATGGAAGGAACAAAACAGGTGACAAAAAAGCTTTACGCCAAAAAAAAGAAGAAATGATTGTGAAAAAATTAGATAAAAGAAAACAAACCTTAAGTAGAAATATTTAAAAACTTGTTTTCACTATAATTTTGTTTAGATAAAAGTTAATTTTTTAAATATTAAGTAACTAATAAATACATACAATTTAAAAACCATCCTTGATATGCCCATTTATTTAGTTTTTAGGGATAGATAAACCACCTCTAAGAATATGCATGTATGTATGTATACACACACACACACACACACACACATATATATATATATATATATATATAAATTTCTCCCATCATAAGAATATAAAATTATATGTAACCCCATTCATCCAATCAAAATATCATCAAAATATTAGAGTTGATTTCATTGATAAGGTTTATTATTTTCAATTATTCATCTATCAAATTTGAATTTTATTTATAATGATATTATTGAATTAGACCATATATAAATACTTTCAATAAGATTAGTGATATGTTTTTGACCTTACAGTAAAATAATTTAATCAATTTTTAAACTTTTGTTAAAAAAGAAATTGTCATCATTGAATTGCCAAATTTTAAATGAATTGAACTTCGAGGCTAATACGTGAGCGATGAGTGTCCACTTTAAAACAAAAGGAACAGCTTAAAGAAAGTGGAAGTATTGAAAATAATTGACACTTTTTAGTTAACTTGAACAAGTGGAAATCAGGCTGGTCTAATTGGAAATGGCTTTTGTGAGCTAGCAAATATTTAGGCCAGTGAGCTTCGCTTTACACAGATGATATATTCTTGACTTAACTCATAGGACAATATCAACATTCATTAGCATCTATCAAAATTGCCCTTCATTTTTAGTTAATAATTCCCCAAAAAAATAATTTTGCTTGTAATAAATCCCCAAAGACAAAGCGTGCTCTCTTGAGGGTCATCATCTTCTTCATGCATTTGAATAGTAGAACTTGGACCCTCAGCAAAATCCTCTTTAAATTATCCTCCCTTTCAAAATCTTTATGAAATCATGTTGGCTGAGAAGTGATCATATCCGGCAGCGGATCAATCACTTTCCGGCGAGCCTGGCCACCATACCGTGCAAGTTCCCAAGTGGTGAACCATGGGATGATGATGGCATAAGTACTCCCCTAAGTATATCTTGGTGGAATGTGCTCAAAGTATCAAATTCCCATTTTTTTTCATCACTATAAATAATACCATTTGGGGATTCCTATGAACACTCACTTGGCAACAAACATCTTGAAGAGCTAGAAAAACATCCTCTTTCTTGTGTCTTGGCCCTCAAGGAACAAAGAGAGTTCAAGAAGATGGTGAAGTTCTCTAAACAATTTGAGGGTCAGCTCATTCCAGAATGGAAGGAGGCCTTTGTTGATTATTGGCAACTCAAGAAAGAAATCAAGAAAATCAACCTCCTAAATAGCACCAAAAATGAGCACCAAAGTAGCTCTATTCCCAAATCCCTCTTTTCATCACTAAGAAATTACTCTCCATTTGTCCATCCACAAAGAAGGAATGGACCAATTCAAGTATACAATCTCCTCTTGACCTGTAAATATTAGTGGTTTGTTTGGGAGCAAGAGAAACGAACTGAAGAGAAAGAAAATAAAATAAAAGTTATCTTCTTGTTTTTACTTCAACGTCAAGAAGATAACCCGTTATTTTCTTTCATTCCCTTTCTTTTACCTTTGCCTGAACAAATCAAAAGATATGAAAAATGATTTTGTTCAATGTCATTTAAAGAACTAAATATTTGAATAATATATATATATATATATTTATATATATTGTGTGTGTTTTTCAGGTTCATAAGAAGCTGGCATCATCGGCTAGCAAAGGGGATATGTATGAGACAGAGCTGCTAGAGCAGTTTGCTGATAATGATGCTTCTAAAGAGTTCTTTGCATGCTTGGACCAACAGCTGAACAAAATCAATAAGTTTTACAGAACAAAGGAGAACGAATTCATGGATAGAGGAGATTCCTTGAAGAAACAACTGGAGATTCTTCTTCAGCTCAAATCTGCTTTCAACCAGCAGCAAGCCAAAGGAGGCTCTTCTTCCAAGGAGGACCAATCTATTTCATGCACATTCTCTTCTGGTACGTGAACAAACTTCTTTATCTTCTTAGTATAACAATGTGAAAATTTATCATGCTAATCTTCGATATCTAATAGCCTAATACAAGGAGAATCTTGCTTGAATGTTTTTTGCCATTTTTGTTAGTTTATTACTTTATTTACTGTTCACACTATCTGTTTTCATTGGAACCATGACATGCATGCATCCTTTGAATACTCATGTGCATGTATATGCATCTGAAGATGTAATATGCACTTTAGATAAATTGAAATATTGATTGTGCCCATGATTTATAAGGTTTATTATCTTATTCTGATAAAAGAAAGGGGGCAAAAATGATCATTTGTTAAACAATTAATTGAATTCTGTGAAAGTCTGTCATGTGTGTGATCTAGCGATAAGAGGTTTAGATAGTTCAGGAAAGTCTTAGGTTTAAATCTTCGTGCCATTGTGCTAAAAATTACACGCTATGAAAACCTATCATTGAAACAGATTGAATTATAAATTTGTGATAAGAATTGTAAATTTAGAATTATAATGTGGGAAATTGGTGATAAGTTATGAGTATCTCATACTCTGTTTCTACTGGTTACAGAGGAGGACTCTACTAGGAACAGAGGACATCAAGAAGAAATGCAGGAAAATTGCTCAGATGATTTGGAGAAAAATATTGCACAATTCACAGATTCTCCAAGGTCAGATGAAGTTGAGAAATCACTGCAGACAAAAAGAGAAGACGGAAAATTGAGGACGCTCTCGGACCGTATTGTCAGTTGCCAAGGGAAGAATGTGAAGATTAACATTCCCCTGACAACACCCTCCAGGACCTTCTCGGCGATCAGTTATCTAGTCAGGGAAGATTTACTTAATCAATCATCAAGAAAATGTGGTTCCGAAGGCGGTAAGCTTCATCTCAACAAGACAAAGTTGCATCATGCAGAAAAGATGATCAAAAGAGGATTCACTGAGCTTTACAAGGGCCTTGGATATCTCAAAGTTTACAGGTATAATAAGCCTTAGATTACTTTGACCAAAGTGAAAAGAAAGTTAGCCACACAATAAGACATGCTCACAATGGTCTCACTCTGTGAGAGGGTAGGTAGACTCCAAATTGAGTGAGCCCACCTATCTCTGAATAAGTCAATTCTGAATCAATCTAATTAATTACCAACATTCTCGACAAAATATTAGAGTAACTGTTCATTAAGCTTACTAAATCTATTGGGTGTGTAACATAAGATCTTACCTTGTCCATGTAATTTATTGATGGACAGGAACCTGAACATGCTTGCATTTATTAAGATTCTGAAGAAGTTTGACAAGGTTAGTGAATTTTGTGACCTTAAAGTTTATGTTTCAATTTTTGTTTTTTTGATAAAAATGTCCTAGTAAGAAGGAATTATTTTCCGTGGCTCTTGCAGATCACTGGAAAACAAATTCTTCCCATTTATCATAAAGTAGTTGAGAGTTCCTATTTCAACAACTCAGACAAGGTAGATCACGGCAACAAAATGGATCTGCCAACACTTAAATATCTACCTTGCATCATATCAAACTTTGATGAAAATTATGTGTGATGCTATACTAAATTATGTTAACATGTTTGCCACCATTTTTATCCTTTCAATCGAACCGACAACCTCAAGTGGCCAATCCATAATCCTATAATTCATGTCTGCACCAAAAATGGCCTCAAGAATTATGCAAATTAAAATCAGATTTTCTTGTCTGTCACTTACAGAGAAGTATAGCTTCGTGAACCAGCTTTATTTTGCTTATTAGTATCAGAAATGACAGGTGATGAAGTTAGCAGATGAAGTTGAGGAACTTTTTATCAAAAATTTTGCTCAAGATGATAGAAGAAAGGCCATGAAATACCTTAAGCCAAGTCAGAGGAAAGAATCACATGCTGTAACCTTCTTCGTTGGTAAGTATATTAAATTAAGTTTGAATGAACAGTATTATATGCACAAATTATTTTTCACACAATCCCTCACATTCTAAATCAGACTGATCCTAAAAGACCTAAAGAGGTGGGATCAATTTGACATTATTTGTATCGTATGTACTAGTATTAGACGTGTGCAAGTAGCATTTTCTATTTGAATTAAGTTTTTTACTTTTCTGTTTTCTGTTTTGGCAATCAATCATTTTTGTGTGGGGAGCTTTAAGATTGTTAATTTTGTGGCCATTAGTACTTAAAGAAAACACAAAATGGACCCATTGAGCCACTGGGTTCGCAAAAGAAGGGCAGTGACATGTCCACTTTTGGGTGGGGGTGAAAGTACAAGTCTAATGCTTTGCCATATCATGTTTCCAGCCAAATATGACCCTACAAAGAATGAACCTCTAAAGATATAGGGCAGCATCTCCATGTTTCTTTTGCATGATGCCTAGCCTCCAGTGCAAGCTGTAGTGCCTAACCAAGAAGAAATTCTACGTGACTCCAAGAAAAAAAAAAAAGGAAAGCTTTTTCTTACTTCAAAAGAAGAAAGATAAACACAAGATTTTAAAATAGAAGAAATGTAGGTCCCATCAATGTAAACCTCTCTACATGCTTGTGTATCTTATTTTCTTACTCTGAGTATGGTAGAATATGACAAACTGTTTCCTCCTTTGTGTCTAGATATTGATTCTTGTAGGAAAGTTACAAACCTAAAATCCAAAATCATAATTGGACGCAGAATAACTTACAATGACCTTCCTAGAGTTCTAGTGAAATTACACAAACACCCCTCTTGTTTATAAAATTACAAATTCCTCTCATATTTTGAATTTGAACATAATTCAAGCCTCTTAACTTCTCTAAAAAACTTACACAGATGTCCCTTGTATTTGGTTAAAACATGGCAAAAACCTCAAATAAAGGAGAGCATTATAATTTCCGAAACAAGAAAGGATGTGTCTATATTTATATCATACCTCAGCAGAGGTTAATGTAATTTGCTATTGAAAATAAGAAAGCTTAATTTGAAATCTCTTGTTCAACCACATATAAAGAGTATTTGATTATTCTAACTCCTAAGTCCTAAATCCATCATACTAAAGTGGAAAACTTTAGCAGCAGTAATTCACAATAAATAGAAACTATTTCAACAATTAACTGAATCTTTTGCAAATGTAATCAGGACTATTTGCCGGATGCTTCCTGGCTCTTTTCACAGGATATGTTACAATGGCTCATATGACTGGCCTATACAGAAGACAGCCAAATTCAGTCTACATGGAAACTGTCTACCCTGTACTTAGGCAAGTCACATTTGTTTATGTTAGAACTAACTTTCATCCATTCTGGTTAGTATTATTCTGCTAAGAAGGCAAGAAACTAAGTTTTTATTGTCTCCTATTTGCAGCATGTTCAGCCTAATGTTTCTACATTTCTTCCTCTATGGCTGCAACATTTTCGCATGGAGAATGACTCGTATAAACTACGGCTTCATTTTCGAGCTTTCCCCTACTAAGGAACTTAAGTACAGAGATATATTCTTGATATGTTCAGTGGCAATGACTGCTGTAGTTGGTTTCATGTTTCTTCATTTGACTCTACTCACAAAAGGATATTCTTATGTTCAAGCCATTCCTGGCCTACTTTTACTGGTAATTTCTTGATTATATCATATATTCAATTCATCACATTGTTATTTTTGCATTTTTTTACTACTTAATTACTTGCAGCTGAAATTATAATTTTGTCTACATTTGCAGATATTTTTGCTCATACTTATTTGCCCCTTCAATATTATTTACCTTTCAACCCGTTACCGTTTCCTATCTGTGATAAGGAACATCATTTTTTCACCCCTATACAAGGTACAATTTCTTCCCATTACCATCATTATATCTTATCAGATGTTTTCATCAAGCATATAAACAGTAAAAAATTCCTCCAAAAAACGAGTTTTTTTTTAAATAATAATCTTTTCTTCTTGTAACAAGAAACTTATTTTTGCTTCTTTAGGTTGGCATGCTGGACTTTTTCATGGCTGATCAACTTTGTAGTCAGGTAGAATTTTATTTTTCTTTTTCTTTCATTATTCTAATAGATTATCCTTGGGGGAGAAATTAACTGCAATATTTTTTCTAATAATTATACCATTACTGTACAGGTGACAATGCTCAGGAACTTAGAGTATGTAGCATGTTATTATATAACTGGGAGCTACAAAACTCAGGACTATGGTTACTGCATGAGAGCAAAGCACTACAGGGATCTTGCTTATGCAGTTTCCTTTCTACCTTATTATTGGAGGGCAATGCAGGTAAAGCATAAACTTCAACTTTTTCTGATCATATATATTTAATTCTAATGCTCTTATATTGTAAGAAAGTTTTACATTATTACTTAATTGCCATGTATTACAAAGACTTTTAAAACATTTTTATGATAAGTAGAGCCACATCTATCAATCACGCCCTAAATGGTAAAGTGTGGGACCTATACACATCACTCAAAGCATGCCCCTGACATGTCTTGTTGGATGTGAAGGGAGGATTTCCATTTAACGATGGTAAAACTTTTTAATTACTTTTAACTTTTTTAATAATTTGGCAATTTTTATTTGTTGATAGTATAAATAGTTTTACATTGGTAGAGTATCGAGTATAAAATCCACCCAACATAAAGCATATTCTCAATCCAATAATTTAGAGAGAAAAAAAAAAAAAACTCATGTTGATTTATTGGTTTTTTACCTTGCAGTGTGCTAGAAGATGGTTTGATGAAGGACAGACAAGCCATCTTGTCAATCTTGGAAAGTATGTATCAGCAATGTTAGCAGCAGGTGCTAAGGTGGCTTATGAGAAGGATGGGAGTGTTGGATGGCTATGCCTTCTTGTGATAATGTCAAGTGCAGCAACTGTGTACCAATTGTATTGGGACTTTGTTAAGGATTGGGGTCTGCTTCAAATGAATTCCAACAACCCTTGGCTAAGGAAAGAATTAATGCTTCGCCGGAAATTCGTTTACTATTTCTCAATGGTGAGCGGCACTATCCACATAAAAGACAGGTTCTCAATGATCTCATTTTGTGAAAGGAGATGGACCTCACAATTATGTGTGGGGTTCATTCTCACCTTTAAAGTGAGATCTTTGTAAGTCAGTTTCTGAGTAGATTTATTTAAGTTCATATCAATCAAGATTACTCAATCAATGTCCTTATCCAAGATGGTCCTAATTATAGACACAACTTGGCTAATTTAGATGTTGGAAGACTTCAAGATAAAATGCTACAAAGTGGAGGATAAATATATTCTCAAAATAAATGCTGACATGGCCATTATACAGTTTAAAGGAGATTCCTAAACCAGTGAGAAAAGGACAAGATAACATCTGAGAATAAGAAAATGTCTAAGATTAACCAGACATTATGGAAGTGAATTAGGATTTCTTTTTCAGATTACACGTACAGTTCCTCCGCTCTTAAAAGCTGATTATGACTACGAACAACTTTGGGATTCTATGCAGGGATTAAACCTTATTCTGAGGCTTGCTTGGTTGCAAACTGTCCTCCATTCAAGTTTTGAGAATGTTGACTATCAAGTAACAAGCTTATTTTTGGCAGCCCTTGAAGTTATTAGACGAGGTTTATGGAATTTCTTCAGGTATCAATATCTGAATTTTGCATTAAAAGTTTCCTTATATTTTGCTAACAAATCAATAACTCGTTGTTCACAAAATCTTCTTTATTAGTAGTAATGCTATTATATTATTTAAACCTTCATTTATTCACAATTCCTTTTACACCTACATATGTATCATAATTTGAATTAAAGTAACCTCATATGTTTTAAAACAGGTGAGAATAGTTAAAGTGTTGAATTCAATTATATATGTGTATAATTATGAGGGAAATTGTGAATAAATCGAACGTAATCAACAATTTTTTTTTCGCATATTTCATATAAGTAAGGGGATTTATGTTTAAATTCTCTAACCTTAATAGTATGTTTGGGCGCTAGAGAATGGAGGAAAAAAAAAAAACTAGAAATGAAAATATAATTGTTCATTATTTTCTTTGCTCATATATTTTCTTAGTCTCAAACACACTACAAAGATAGGACTTCATTCATTGCATTATAAGGAGAGAAAAAAAAGGGCTTGTTATATCCCTTTCAGCTTCTATAATTAATAGAAGTTAAATTATGCAGATTGGAGAATGAGCATCTGAATAATGCTGGCAAATTTAGAGCAGTAAAGATAGTACCACTTCCCTTTCATGAAGTAGATGAGCAAGACTAAGATGCCCATTGGCATATTCTTCAAGAATTCAATTCTACAGAGACTAGAGAGGATGCTTCTTTACAAATATTTCAAAAGGAAGAGTAGCTATCCTCAATTTGATGCAATAATATTCAGATCAACTTGATTGTATTGTTCCGCGACTTTTTCCGGACATCTTCCTCAAATTGTACACACAATTTTTTCTCAGCAAGAAATAGAAATAACATGAAGAAAATTGCAGTGGCAGTAATATCTTGTTAACATCTTGTTATCATGTTATGTACTTTCTGATGTATTCATTTTCCTTCTCTCTGCAACAGTTTGTGATGAGCGGGAAAAGGAAAAGACCAAGCTATGTTTTTGGATGAAATAAGACATGGATGAAAGTGATTTTGAACCATTATAATTGGAAATATAAAAGCTGTTGGTAACAAACTATACAAATTTTCATCAAATGAAAATTTTGCTATAAAATATAAACCATGGTGCTGAAATTTATCATAATGATTATGCATTATGCTCATGCAGAAGAATCACTAAGTAAGCATCAATTTTTAAAGTGATTTATATGAGAATAAATCAATGGCAGTTGTATAATTGTGTCCCCTATAGTTGATAGCTTGAGAAACTGGAAAAGGGAGGGAAAGAGTCTAAACAGAAAATATGACATGAGAATGTTGGGGAAAAAAAAATTTGTGTGGGCTACTAAGAATTTTTAATAATTAATGTGTTTGTAAAAAATTGGATTGATGACAGTGTCATCATGACACACGGCCTAGTAAAAGAGGTTGAACTTGGATCATGGTATAAACAATTAATTGGATCGACCCAAATCGATCTAATTATATATATTAATTTTCATGAATATAAATATATATTACAAAAAATAATAATATTTATTTATTTTAGGATAAAAATGTATAATTTGTTATAATCAAATATTTTATATATTCAAATATCCTATTATTTATTTAAAATGTGCATTTTTTATGTAAAAAATTTTAATGATGGATTAAAATAATAATGATAATTGGACTTTGGAATCCGGCCTTGCACAAATTTAATTGGGTGGGGCTGGGTTAAGAATTTTTTTAAAATAACAATTGTATTTTATACAATTATACATAAAAATCTGGTTCAAAAGTCTACGACCCAGCTTATATGCATCTCTAGTTCTATAGTAGTATGTAATGAAAGGGTTTGTTAAAATTTTTCTTAGTAGCCAGTTCTCCTCTGTACTCCTCAATTAATGAATTATTCCATTGAGAGTCACTTCCTATTATAAAGAAGAAATGGAGGAGAAGACCTATACCTACAGGATTTACTCAATCATCACTATAATTTCATAGATAAATCCACAATAAAGTTATGCTTTGGCTTTTATCATTCTGGTGTTCTAAATTTTTGTATGAGTCGAATTATCTTAAATACATAAGAACACTTCAAAATGTAACTGATTTGCACATGAAAGTGAAGAGCTTTTGGCATTTTCTTTGAAGAAGGTTCCTTCTACTAATTTACATGTGCTGTTTTGTGGAAAGTGGAAAAACATATGAGAAGTCTTTATAGTTTGATGCAATGTGAAAAGTTAAAATTTCTTCTGATCCCCCGTTTCTTGTAATGCCAATTTTAGTCAATTTTTTAGATTCATGAAAATTCTGTGCAGGGCTGAAAAAAAAAATTAATCTTCCTTATAAATTGATACTAGAAAAAATTGCGGGGATCACTATAATCCAACTCTGTCAAGCATTTTGGCATAAACCTTGTTCATGTTTGTTGTTTAATCCAACAAGAATCAGACTACATGAAGTTTCAATTGATTAATATTTTTTGAGTTGGATGTAATTAACATATATACACTGCCCATTTAATTTAAGTACTTATTGATAATAAAAAAACTAATTAATTCAAAGAAATTCTTTCATTTACTTCTTTATGGAGAAGAAAAGAGAAGAAACCCAATAAGCATATTTCAGGGGCAAGAACTGAAAGTTCAATTACAAGACGACTAACAATGGCGACAAGCAAACCTTACCCATTCCCTTCTGTCCTGTCTTCTCTCTCCTCCTCCACAGACAAGCCTTCCCAACCAATTTACTCCCTCTGCTTCGGCTCCTTCCAGCCGTTTTCTTCTTCTAATCTAAAACCTCCTTCCGTTAGAGCCTTCAGGTTTATAGCCATCCAAAACCCTTTTTCTAGGGTTTTTTTTTTTTTTTTTCTGGAATTGTTTAAAGTTCGATCTTTTCGTTTCATGTTGCTTAATTTGTACTAATCGAGATTTTAATGTGAAAGTATAACTGCAATATGTTGCTTTCAGGTCGAAATTTTCTCTTGCAACAGGAGTAACACGAAGGAATGCCCGTCGGTTGTTTACTGTTCGTGGATTGATTGATGATGATTCTGCAGCTGACACAGAACCGGAATCAGACAATTCAGAAAAGGTTTGTGAGCTTAGTTAATTAGTATTTATTTGATTCATGCTTATTAATGAAAAGAAAAACAGTATAATTATCAATACTTGTGCTTAATTTCAGTGTATATTATGATATTTGTATTAGATAAATTACTTTGAACTTTAGAGTCGTTGTATAACAAATAGACCATATTCCTATGCTGATGTAAAGTTGGAGCAATACCTGTCCTTTTGTATTATTGTCGTCTCAACTACTTTTACTTCTGAACTGCAATGATCATTGGTCTTATTTTCTTTATCTTTAATGACTCTTTGATATACCTAATAGCATGAAATTTACTCTTTCATATTCTTTTTTATATTCAGTTGATGAATCTAATGTTGATAGACTCCTTGTTTTATAGTGCTTTACAAATAATGTGGTCAACATCGTGTCAAGATCATCTATTTCCTACGTGCTTCTATATTCTGCTTCCCACGACAAAAATTCTTGCAACCAAAAAAATGTCCCCATACTAATTTCTGCCTTGCCTTATTATTTATTTATTACATTGAACTTATTGTTTGAGACCAGGCATTGTCCTTTTTTTTAATACTGTTTTTCTGTAGTCATTGATCTTGGTATATTAACTGCATGTCCCATTTGCAGGGTGCTACTATTGACTTACGACTTCCAAGAAGAAGATTGCTTGTACAATTTACTTGTAATTTATGTGGTGACAGAACAAAGAGGCTTGTAAACCCGTTAGCTTATGAAAGGGGTGTTATTTTTGTGCAGGTAACTACTAATTCTTCCTTCATTTAATGGTTTGACGTGTGTGTTAAATCATTATGTTTATAATACGTCAAAGGCTGTGAATATCTATTGTTTCTTTTTCTTTCTCTAGTTTTTGTTTTAAATTCTCTTTGTAATCATGTTAAGTGTTTGTACCATAAAATTGGAGAGAAGAGAATTTTCTGTTCTAAGTGACATTAAAATTCTGAGAGATGAAGGGCTCTAGAGTCGACACGACATATGTCAGGTTATGGACATATTATATATGTAACAAATACGATCGTATAATACATAAAGCAGGCACTTGAGCTCTTGGTTGCCTTCGTCTTTACAGCCTAACATACTCAATTGCCATTTAGCTTTGCTTATACGTAAGTGAGTATGTGACTGTTTTCCATTTATATTAGTCAATTTCTATTCTCCCCTTCCCTGGCTCTACCATTATACAATAAAAAGATGAGAAAGAGAGTATGCAATATACTTCAGCATGTATGCAGTTTTCAATGACAACTTTTTTTCTTGATGGCTTCCCCTGTCCTAGTATATATGCTTGAGCTTAATGCTTACTTTTCCTAATATTTGCACACAATTTGTTTTCTGGATATCGTTATTGACACTGACCTTTGGCAACTTCTCCCCTAAGAACAAAAGCAAGGGTCACAATACTGGCATTAGAACCCTTGATTGTTTTTCTTTTTGCATTTATTTAAGATTTTGGTTGATTAATTAGCCTTTCGTTACTTGTCATATATGACCTCCATACTGAATCATATTTTTGTATATGTAGGATATTTAGGTGGACCATATGTTTTAAGGTATATTGGTGGAACACAAATTTCTGCCTCCTAGAAAATTCCTAACTATTGAGAAAATAATTAGGGTTTAGAAGAAGGGAAAAAGTAGAGAGAGGCTAAAGAGAATTAAGGAGAGAACACTAGTAATATTATTGAAAGAAATAAGACAGCTGAATTCTATATAAGACTTAACCTCAGTGCTCTATATATATAGAGCTCCTATCCTTAACTTTAGGTGTACTACAAGCAAACCCATAATATAACCTAATAACCTAATTACTAATATTACTTTCTGACACTAACTTTCCCTGTACTTCAAATTTTGTGATTGTCATATAATGATTATGACAGTAACAAAGGTTGAGTTGCCAATATTTGGCCTGTTCTGAAAGATCTATTCATAAATGGCTAAAACATTGGATTAGGGGTATGTGCATGCACAGAGTGGATCTTATCTGTGTAAGTTATTCAAGTGGAACCCAAGTTTGTCCCCCCTAAGAAAATTCCCAATCACTTGCCATTCTCTCTTTGAATTTCGTGATCTTCACAGACACAGTAACTCAGATTCCATTGCAGCATGTTCACTAGTTCTGAAAGTTTAATCATGAAATGACTAACACTTGATTGTGTGCGTGTGCACACACAAAGAGGCATGCATGCACAGGGGACCTGTGATTTGTTTTAATGTTTTCCTTTTTTATCACATCATTGTTTTTATACTTTCCTTGATGATGGCATGCTAATTGCTTGTGCATTGTGTGATTTCTTGCCCTTCCAAGTCCTATTAGAAATATTAAGGAAGTTTTTATTCTCTAGAAGTAATTGGAAGTACACCTTATAGTGTGCAGGATGTCTTCAGCATCACAAATTGGTTGACAATCTTGGTCTTATCACAGAGCATGACCTTCGGGAGGAAACA
Source organism: Saraca asoca (assembly GCA_026873985.1). Taxonomy (NCBI): domain Eukaryota; kingdom Viridiplantae; phylum Streptophyta; class Magnoliopsida; order Fabales; family Fabaceae; genus Saraca; species Saraca asoca. The sequence goes on from JANHAO010000061.1 coordinate 44,030, forward strand.
AACAGAGACTCAGAAGTAGATCAAGTTTGATGCCATAATCACTGGCCATTGTATATTTCTAGTACCTTCCGCATTTTTGCCGTGTTTCAAATTTCAAAAATTCATATTCATAATTTCAAAACAGAGATAGATACAAATAATAATAATGAAAAAAAAAAAAAAGAGACCAGATTGTTTACAATCGTAGGTGTACTATTTTTATTGTTCAATTGCATACATATGAAATAATTTTATAGTTTGCAAACAAGAATAACTGTATAGTGAATCCATGGTCACAGCATGAGATTTCTAGTAGCTGTAGCCGGTGAGAGCAAGCAAAATGGCTATGGCAAGTCCAGTTGTTGCCCATATCCCAGACTTTAGCCCCTGCTCACGGTATGATTGTGCACCATTCTGGAATGAAATAGAGAAAATGTTGTCAAATGACTCAAATCAATGCAAACAGATAAAAAAGTATAAATAAATTTTGACCATGTGTTCCTTATTGTGAAAAGTTCTGCCGATAGTTCAGGTGTATAATTTTAATACCCAACGATATTTAAATGATCAAAGGCATACCGCATTTGGGCTCGGTGCTGGTGCAGGTGTTTGCTCTGTATCCGCCTCTGTAGAAATGGCCAGCGGTGCTGGGGGACTCTTAATGAGGGTTGTGGTTGGTGCTGGAGCAGCTATTTGATGTTTCTTATGCTTGCGTTTATGCTTTCTTTTCTTGTGTTTGGGGGAATGTGGTTTAGGTGTTGGCTCTGAGTCAGGCGCTGGTACTGGTGTATCTATTATGGGGGCTGGGGCTGCTGCTGGTGGCGTATTCAATGGTGAAGGAACCGGTGCTGGTAGTGGTGCTTTCTTTGCAGGTGCTGGTGCTGGAGGTGTGTGGACTGGTGTTGGGGATATCTTTGGTGCTGATAATGGTGTCGGTGAAGCAACTGGTGCAATTTTGGGGGATGGGACTTTTGGGCTCAAGGCTGGTGCAATTTTAGGGGATCGGGCTTTTGGGCTCAAAGCTGGTGCAATTTTAGGGGATCGGACTTTTGGGCTCAATGCTGGTGCAATTTTAGGGGATGGGACTTTGGGGCTCAAAGCTGGTGCAATTTTAGGGGATGGGACCTTGGGGCTCAAAGCTGGTGCAATTTTATGGGATGAGACTTTTGGGCTCAAAGCTGGTGCAATTTTGGGAGTTGGTGATGTCACAGGAACAGAAGGGTCAGGAGTTGCTGCTGCCTTTACTGGTGAAGTGGCTGTTGGTGGTTTGCTAGAAGTGGCAGGGGTTGCTGCCGCAAGAGGTGATTGTGTGGCAGCTGCTGGTGGTTTGCTGGAAATGGCGGGGGTTGCTGCCACAACTGGTGGTTGGGTGGCAGCTACTGGTGGTTTGCTAGAAGTGGCAGGGGTTGCTGCTACAACAGGTGGTTGTGTGGCAGCTGCTGGTGTGCTGGAAGAGGGGGCTTTTGCAGTTGGTAAATTAGAGGGTGCAGCCAGGGTTGTGGTTGGGGCAGCTGGAGTGGTGGTTGGCCCAGCCGGGGTTGTGGTTGGGTCAGCCGGAGTGGTGGTTGGCCCAGCTGGAGTGGTTGTTGGTGCAGCTGGAATTATGGTTGGAAAGCTTGGTGTAGCTTCTGGTGCTTGAGCATTGATTAGTGCTTGTGGAAAGCAGATAAAAGCTAAAGTAATTGCCCAAAAAATTGAAGCCATTTTGGTACAGATTGGCAGATCAAGCTTGCTGCTTATTTATGGACTATGAAAAGCTTAGAAGGTTGAGACGTAGTTTGTTGATAATCTGGCAAAAGGAGAGATGTATCCTTCATGTCATTGTTACATCCCCACCAATGATCAAACAAGTAAGAAGCGCAAATCCTAACTGCTATTACCTTCCTCTGCATCAAAAGACTTATGAGAGCTTCTCTGTTGTTTATGGTTGTCTGTTTAGATAAACAACTTAAATAAGAATTTATACGATTAGAGTTTTTCATATATTAGATCAATTTTGGAAGCATAGTTAAAATGTCCTTTTCAAGATTTTTTTTTTTTTTTCTTCTTTTCATTAAGGACTTTTATGCAAGTTTTTTTTCCTAAGTTTTGTAAAATAGCTTTTAAAATCAGTTTAAATATGGTTGCTTGTGGGTAAATAAGCCATTTTCATAAGTTAATCCAAATGATCTAAAAATGTTGTAAAAGTGTGCATTAGCTCATAGTGTTGAAGTAATATAATTATATTACCATTTTTGTCCCAAAAAAGGGTGCTTATTAGTTTAGATTTAGTTCTACTAAGCACTCATTAGGAGTATCTAAACGTATATTTGTTGAGCTCCTCTGCAGTATTCACATACATACATTAAGAATTAGAAAAGGTTGTGTAAAGTAACAAGGGCAGAGTAGAGAATGTGTCTACAAGGCTGCATATGAATGAGAACGCAGTATTACCTGCTCTGTTCCGAATCCCTTATTTGATCCTACTTATGACCTATAAATTAGCAGAAACTATCTTTTTCTGTTAATATCAGATGGACTAAGATACCAATGTGATTGCAAAGTTTTATCAGCTTTTAAATCTTCCAACACTGTTTTTGATTTTCCCTTGCTTGCCTTAATACTCTCCCAAAGAAAAACTTACAAATCACAGATGGGGGAATGTGCAAAATCATTAGAACATCTGAATTTGAATTTAGCATATTAGTTATTGCTTAAATGAGTTATTGAATTTGTACATTTGAGTATGATCATTGAACATGCTCTAAAACTGGGTTTGCCCAGAGAATTTTGGAAGCGTCTTGTCTACATATTTGGAAGTTTTGGGAATAGTAAGGCGGGGAGGATCCTGAGATTGTGCTTGCCTGCTTGGTGTGTTGTTATTTAATTTGGATCCTCTTTTTTTCCTTTTTGTCATATTTGAAAGAGATTGATGCAGAATCTTTATGATTAGTAAGATCCTAAATACTTATTTCTATATGCAACGGAACCTATAATTATGTTTGTCTCTTCCAACATAACAGAAAAGAATGATCAAAAGAAAAATGAAGAAATCTGAATCCATTATTATTTGATACATTTAGAAGGGAAATGTAATTTTTAAATAGTAGAAACAATCTATTCATCTCTTGTGCAATAAAATTATCAATTAGGTTTATTGGTTCCCTGCATGACTGGTTTCAATGGTAGACCCTGTCAAATTTGTATTTTTAATGCTACCCTGTAAGAATCTACGTGGTGTCAAAACAGAATTAGTGGACAATATCCCAATATGTCCCTCCTTTTAAGTGTGGGTGTAATAATACTACTCAGTGGTTTTTTTTTTTTCTATAATATTACCCCTGTAAGAACCTACACGCACATTTTTTTGCCTTTTTATCCCAGGATACACGCACATCTTATATTATGTTACAATTTATATTCTGTGTAATGCACAGATCTAATAATTTGTAGTAGTTTGTAAAACGAGTTTAGATTATAAAATATAATATATTTGAATATTAATAAATTATTATTATATTTTTATTTATTAAATAATTATATAATTATATTCATTTTAATTTTAAAGGAATATTATATATTTTTTTTAATTTGATAAAGTTACATTAATATTTTAAATTAACTAAATTTGTCATTTGAATTTTTTCATTTTTTTAAAAATATTTTCTTAATATATTAATATTTAGGTAAATTTATTTATAAGTTATTTTGTTTAAAAATTTTAAATTAATTATTTTATGTTAGATGATTTAATTATTTAATTAATAAGTTTATATATTATTATAGCTAATATATTATGTTTAAAAAATATATTTTAAAAATATTTTAAATTAAAATTATGATAAATACTCAAAAGTGATAAAAATTTTAAAATGAGAAATTATGAAATATCAAATTTGATTTTTCATATTTAAAGATAATATAAAAATTTAAAGAATTAGAATATTTAGATAGATATTATCTGTCAAATCATGATTAAATATAATTATTTATTATATATAAATTATTTAATAGACACAGAAATAATTTAAGTTAAAATCTATTAATGATTTCAAATTAAAAATTAGATGTAGATAATTTTATTAAATATTTATTTTGAAATAGATAATTTCTACAAAGAATGAGGATATATAGTATTTATTAAAGTGATTTACAATTCAATTTGAATTAGAGAATGTATTATTAAAATTATTTAAATTTTGAATTATGTAACTTATTAATATATTAAAATATTTTTAACTTTTATTTTTAATATTAATATTTAAATATAATATCACTAAATTTTAAGTTAAAAATTATTTCAATAATAATAAAATACTAAAATTTTATTTTTTAAATAAATAAATAATTTAAATATTAAAAATTTGAAATCAAAATAGTATTTGATAATTTAAAAAATTAAAAATTTAATAGTAATAAAATTAAAAATTAGTTATAAATAATTTATATAAATAATTATTGTTAAAGTAATAAAACAGATAAATATATAAATTCTATCCATAATTTAAATTGAAACAAAAAAATAAAAAAATTAAAATTTTTCTCATTTATTCACTCCTAACAAGTGTATTTATTATATAGTAATATTTAGGTGAAAATAAATATTATGATTTTTATATTATTGCGAAGATGTTTGTTTGTCGATGTTGCTCTCTCCTGCTCTCCGACTAATATCAGTACGAGAGATGTATGTTTTAATAGTTTTTATTGCATAATTTCTTTCTTTATGCAACAAGGATCGGTTCTTCTCTCAAAATTGTGTTTAGTGAGGTCAATAAACCATCATGTTTTGTAGATAATTAGGGAGCTACTTTGTATGAATTTTTGTTATAATAAAATAAACTAAGTATTTTTTTATGTAAAACGTATTACTTTATAATTTTATAATAATTTTCAATATTCTTAAAATAATTAAATTTAAATAAACTATCATCTCTATAAATATGATTAATTTTCTTATAAAAATTAATCAAATATATATAGTTCTTGTATTATTCTTAATTTATTACTTATATTAATCATATAAAATTTGAATTTAAGAAAATTCATTAACTACTTGTATGGAAGGTGTAGGATAAGGCAACCTACACTCAAGAAATGATGAATTTGATGTTTTCAAAATTTTACAATTTATAAAATTCTTTTTGAAAAATTCTTAATTTTAGAAAACTATAAAATGGTTTTAATTCAAATAAACATAAGATATTTTAATGAAAATATTTGCATACAAGATATAATGAATTAAAGTATATGGGGAAAGTAACTCATTCAACTACGTATATGCAATGCATCAAGAAGCACACTCATAGACAAATATCACTTCTTTCAAGCATTTCAATATCTAAGCAATAAGATAAATATTAAAACTCAATATATCCAATAATTTTCATTAACAAAAACAGAATATATATATTTTTCAAATGTTGGATATCATAGAATCAGTAGACCAACAAATTCAACAATATTTCTCAAGCGATTTAAAGTTCACAATCCTATTTAATTAATATCAACATGAGTAAGATAATCAACACAATATAGAGTACTATAATATAAAAAGAGTAAGGAAAGGGGAATCAAACTCAAGATTTATGGTGGTTCTTCCTTGAAAATTCATTCCAAGATATAAATCCACTCTTCAAGCTTACAAGATTGGACTACTTCTCTACTATTCCTTTAAGTTTTAATTGATACTTGAAAAAGTCTTACAATTTCTTTACTCATCATTGGGGAAGTTACTTTTTACAAGGGATACCTTACCTTGTCAAAGAATTTCTAAGGGGTACATCATCCTTAAATTATTTTTCAAGGAGATACCTTACCCTTTTTACAAATTCAAAGGGATTCTTTACCGTTTATTATTCACAATAAAGATTTAGATGATAAACAATTCAAACATTAAAGAGCTCAAATCTTGATTTTGATGAAAAAATGAGTAATAAATGATAAAGTATGAAGTTCAGACTCTCTATATGTTATATTTGATGATTCTTAGCTTATGTAAGAATTTCCTAATGTTTTATAGCCATTTGGAATACTTTTAGATGAAAATTAGTTGTTATAATTCAAACTAGAAAAAAGGAATCAATTCTCATGAATTTTGAAGCTAGGAATTGGAATTGATTCCAACTGAAATGCCAACTTTCTATCTGACAAGAATCGATTCTCAAAGATAAGAATGTAGACTCAATTTTAAAAGGTCATAACTTCTTCATTTCAAATATGTTTTAAGCAAACGACCTACCGTTGGAAAGCTATTTAAGTTTACTCTCAAATGGCATTAGTTTCATACTCACATTTTAAGTATTTTTTGAAATATCATAAAAACAATGAGCAAATGTCAAAAAGATTGAATTGTGAAAATTTGATTTTTAAACTCAACTTGAAAATATCATAACTCTTTCATTTCTTAATCATTTTAAGCGAATGGCTAGTCCATGGAAGTGAGCCTATTTCTATATGAAACAAATTTCACAATTAAATCATATGTATATTTTATGAGATATGATTAAAATAGTGACCAAAGGTTAAAACTAAAAAGATAAAAATTTATATCTCATTTGTTTTTTAGGTATCGCCAAGGCTATCTTGTAAAAATATGTTTGTAGACTATTTTTTTAAAATATTTTGGCCTAACTAAGATTTGTAATGATGTTTGAGCTCTATATAATGAAAAAGTCTATTTTATAATAAAGTCTAAGCCTAAAAGAAAAAGCTATACTCATTGAAGTCCTTAGGCTTTGTTGATGCTTCCAAAACTTCAATCTTCCAATTCTTCAATATTTGGAGTGCATCTTCTTTTTTGCATTTCTTTCTTGTTCCTTTTTGAGTTAAGCATGACAATCCTATTGTTGATGGTTACCATATCCTTTGGAATGCCATTATCTAAAAAGGAAGCTACAGAGATGGAAAGAAAAGAGATTTTCAAAGAAGCTAAAAAAGTGAAAACTTATTGAAAAAACAATGAAGTAAAAAATGTAAATAGCATAGCTCAATTATTTTAAGTTTATCTCTCTTCAAATCAAGTGCTTCGAATATATAGAAGTCACAAAAATGTATATAAAATACATAATGTATATATTTATATACAAACTTGGAAATCATGGAATCACATAAACTTGCACTATGCTTATGCAATTGCTTTGGAAACAATTTATTTGATTGAATTATTTTCAGATTCTATGTGATGTATTTTTTATTAGGGTAAAATATATAAAAAAAAATCCCCTTTAATATTAGGTCATTTGTAAATAATCTTTTAAATTTACACCTTAAAATTTACAAATCAAGTGAATAAGACCTTGTTGTTTGATTTTTGTGAAATCTAGTAATAGAAGATTCACACCATCGCCTAAATCACAAATTTCACTATTTTCCTTCATTTTTACATAACCTTAGTCCATCATCATAGCTAAATATATCGTAGTTTTTCTTTCCTTTTAAAAAGCCATTAAATCATAGCATATTCAAGCATCACATGTTAAAAGTATTTGAAAAAAAAAAAAAAACTAGCATCGTGGAAGACCACGCTGACATGCTTTCCTTAAGAGAGAGAGATAAAGAGGCATGCTTTCCTCTAAATCATAATGGCAATCCATTGGTAAAGGTGGGTTTAGAATTGCACGCTTCAAAGTTAGTGCCCTTCTTGTAAGCACTACCCAGCACCACTTTAGATTTTAGGATAGGCTTAATTATACTTTTGGTTCCCTTAAAATATAAATTGATTGTCTTTAGTTCTCCTTATATTCAAATATTGGTCTCTCTAATACATAAACTATACCAAATTGGATCCACATTAATAACTTCTATTAAATTGAAGACATAAAATTCGAGCTCTAATGAGATTCCAAGTTAGCAATTACTAGTAGGGAAATTAGTGGATCAAGTGATGTTGACATCCAAATTAAAAATGATTTCATGCTTTAGATGGATCATGTGATTTGCCCATTTCCTAACATTGCAAGGTGAGTCCCATTATCTCTTCCAGTAATTGTTAGCTTAAAGCCATGTTGGTGTCATTAAATATGAGTATGAGGCATGTGCATTTACTATCCTCAAGGATAATCCTGCCTCTTTGTGGCTACCCCTAGGATTTAAAAGACTCTTCTATTTTGATTGCATGACCAAAACAAGTGCAAATACAAGAAATGTTAACCTAACAAGAGAAATTATTTGTAAGAAAAACACAGAGCTTAAAAATAAAGAAGTTACAAAAAGATAATAGAGAAAATTTTCCTCATGGGTTTTAATAGAAGAAGAAATATAGTCATTGGAATACAGCCATTAAAAACTAGTCATTGAAATATAACTATTGAAAACTAATCATTCGAGTATAGCCATTGAGTCTTTTGAAATAAACAATTTTAACAACAATCCCCCACAAATTTCAAAAGGCTTTTTGAAAGAAGTTTTTTGGATTCTTAAGTAAATACAAATCATTAATCTAGTGTCTTTTGGACTATAAACCAAATTTAGAAAGAATGAGATATAACCTATGGAGTTATAAGTGAAACTTATAACTTCTATTAATGGATAACTCTTGATGTAAGTCAATGGCCTCACCAATCAATTCACACTTGTAAAATATTTTCTTGTGCAGTGCAATTCTACACTAATAGGTTGAGTGCATGCCTAGTAATTCTTTATTGCTCTAGAGATCTTGCCAAGATCTTATAGGAGTAGTCCCACTCCACACTCATATAAGTGGTTCCATCAAGTGTACACTGTAATTAAATATACCACCCATAAGGGATATGGAATTCATTAAGAGCTTAACACATCCTTACTTATAATTTACAATTTAAAGCACTAATCACATACATTATATGAGAGACTTAAAATAATTTTAGTACTTTCAGAATTAATTTAGACTTGTTATTACTCATATGAATCTAATTGATGGGATCTCCATTCACATAGATTGGGTTACTATCAATGTTAATTTCATATATTATCATAGGTCCCAATCCTCTTGATGTTTTAATTATTTGTTTCTTTCTCAAAGGTTTTGCCAATGAATTGACCAAATTCATTTCAAACTTCACACGATTAATGGAAATAATTTGATTTTCTAGCAATTGCTTCACAACATTATTTCTCAATCAAATATTTTATTTTTACCATTGAAAGTTTTATTTTTTACATTCTACATTGCCACTTGGACAATCACAATACATAGATACATTGATTTTATACCCAACATATTTGCTAAGAGGTTTATTAATCATTCAGCCTCATTTCCAACCATCTTTAAAGTCATAAATTTTTTACTTAATGGTAGAATTAGTAATAAGTACTTTTCTTGGACAATTTCTAAGTGCTACACCATCATGAAGGATGAACACAAAATTGTACGTAGACTTTGTCTCATTTGAATCAAAGATTTGGTTATCATCTATGTATTTAATACAATAGGAAATCCACTATATAATACAAGATATCATACTTAATAATACCTCTCTAATAAGTGTATCCGAATTATTTATTTTGGATTAATTTAATTAGTCTACATATAGAATTAACTTTATTCTATCTTGAAGAATATATTAAATACATCATATTCTCAATAATCTGAGCATAACCAGACTAAGGAATACAATTACCAAAAAAATTTATGAGTGTTCGCATATAAAAAAATGATAAAAAAATGTCACCTCATGATTTTTAAACCAGATTTCTCAATATAGAATTTACATGACTTTATATCACTATCATTCATCCCCTAAAATAACATTGACTTCCTCACGTTCTCGTATAAAATTTGAAGCTAAAAATGTGTAGCATGCACTATATAAGATCACATATTCATCATCTACACATATTTGTGCATACACAATAAAGTGTTCAAAAAATTCAATAGACTTTATCTCTACGTAATATCACAATCAAATACATCACTAAAAATAATCTAACTAACATTATGATCATCATAGTCAATAATCATATAACGAGATTTTGTTGTTTTTATGTTCAAGAGTCATAACGTTAGATAAACACCCCTCACAATTTCAAATATTTAAACTTAAGTGTTTATCCTTCATCCCGAAAATCACAAAATGTTTTTTTTCCATATATATACACGTTGAAAGTCATATCCCAATAAATATAACAATACTCCAAGAAATATAATTTAGATTCTCACAATTTTTTTTATATGGCATATAGCGCCATAAAATATTATAACATATATTAGAATGAATCAAAAACTAAAGGCAAACATACATTTCTTTACAAAGTATTTGAACTCAACAATTAACAAAAAATAAATAAATTCACATATGGATAAAAATCTAATATTATTTTGTTAATAAGATGGCTAAACCATATGGAAATTTTCCTTTTCCATTATCAACATATTTTCTTCAAAATAATACAAAAGTAGTTAGCTCACAAAAAACACAATTTTAAATATGCTAAGAATTGGATTCATGCAAAAAAAAAAAAAAATTATAATATTCATATGGCATGTTGGGTTATTCCATGAATACTCCAATATTCACAATATTATGTTGTTTTTTTACAAGTGTACACATGTTGATAAATAATATCATTAAATATTATGTATCATTGTAAAAAATTACAAATCTATTTATGCCTTTTCATATAGTTAAAAATAACATAATCACTTGCAATTATAACACAATATACTATATGAGGAATTCTCACAAATTAATTATTTAATCACATAATATATTTGTATTATTGTTTTCATTCCACTATTCAAAAAGTAGTTATAAATATGATAAGTACTCAATATATATGATTGGGTAAATATAAAGGTGCCCCTTTTAATTCAAATAAAATTTGCCTTTTGCATTTGAGATAAATAGAGTAAGTTATTTGCCAAAATTTCAATTAATTAACAATGCGATAAAAATATATTGTGCCTCACAATGAAAACTACTATTTTAGTTTCTTTTAGCACAACTAAAAAGAAAGTCATTGGCTTCTTTCTTGCATATCAATATTAGTCATGACATGAAAGTGACAGAAACATACATAAAGAATTGATGCAACTAGAATTTTTTCAGAAAAAATCAATCTATAAATTCATTAAATTTAGAAGATTTCTTTTTCAAGTTAATTTGTGATTACATCTCAAGAGTCTTTAATATGTGAAAGGCACAAAACAATTTGAATAAATACTACTGGAAAGGTGCTCAATTCCTAAATTTCCTAATATCCATTCAAGAAGAGGTTTTTTTTTTTCCTTTAAATTTGATCCAATTCCATGACACTTATTCAAATTAATTGTGTTTAACTGATAGAATGATGAGGCAAACAAAAGCCTTCAATCAATTCTGGAAGACTTGAAACTTTTTGGTATCAATTTTCAAATTTTTGAAAGAAATTTTTTAGGAAACTAGAATTAGTTTTAGTCTTTCCAATTGCACAAACAAGTGCAAATGTTTTTAAATTGATGGAGGGCTTTGTTGAAGAATGATATGGGTAAAGAAACCCACGCAAGAATTTTATATATAAAAAAAGGGCTGTATTGAAAGAGTTTGCAAACCAGGCCAGATCTGATTATATAATTAGCTACTCGCACCAATAATGTATAGGGCCATATGCCTCCATAGAGACAATAGATGGTAATAAAAAATTATAACACTGTACTCTATTCTCTGAGCTCTATTTGTGGTAATTTTTTAGATTTTTTTGAAAATAAAAATATTTATTTATTTTTTGTCTAATTTATTTGAGTAAATATTTAATGTTATTTAGGCAAAAATTTTACTATATGTTTAGTACATATTGGACTACTATTTGTAATTTTTTTTAGATTTTTTTAAAAATAAAAATATTTTATATAACTATTGTCCTATTTATTTGAGCATTAATTTCATGTTTTTTGGACATGAAAAATTTACTATATGATTCTTATATATATTATGCTACTATATGTAAGTTTTGTAGATTGTTTTGGTGTTTTTGTACATTTGAATATTTTCTAGATTGTTATGTGCAATTTGTAAAATTATGTAAGAATCAATTTTACTCATATTATACCATGAAATTTTGTACAATTGTGTATTCATCTATCATGTAACCAGTTGCACAAAATTTTACTTAAATTAAATTTTAGAATTATATTTAGGACAATGCTATGATAGTAATATATATGCCTTATCTGTGTAATATTATTTACATAATTTGTTGGTAATAATGTAAGTATTAGGAATGTTTGTTATGTTCTTAAAATTTTAAATACCCTATCAATATTAGGTTTTAAGAATATAGTATTCAATTTTTGTATTATAATATAAAGCCTTAAATATCCTAACAGTATTGAGTTACATAATATAATACTGTTTGGAATTACATAGTTATTGAGGAAATATTATAGCATGACTATGTTGAACATGCAATTTTAAAAATTTATAATAAATTTCATAAATTATTATTTCCTTAATCTTTTGTTACCGATGCAATTGATTACCGTGAAAACGGTAAATGAGACTAACTATGAGGACTGGACTGAGTGGAAGATATTTGGGCTAAATTACTGATATCATATATGATAATCACCAAATTTTGTATTTGGCATAGAGAGAAGGAGGGCCAAAGATAGATGATGATTTTACTGCTATATAATGGCTCTTTGTGGAAAATAGATACATTCTAATAGAGTGTATTTAATGGATATGATGTATACTAAGGATAAAACTATTATAAAAGGCATTGCTGACTCTCCAAATACCAAAGTGATTATAGATTTAGTAACTGATAAGTTTGTAAAGTTCGATAGTGCTGAAAAGGATATTGTTAGCCTAGCTATGGGAAATTAATTAATCTAGCTATCATTTCTTCAGTTTTAATATTAAAAAATAATTTTATTTGATATCACGATTTAACCATATACTTTGAGTGTTTGTTCTTTTTGCAAACTTAAAGTTGATCAAGTGGCATTAAAGATTTCAAGAGATCCAACCTAGTTTTAGGGCTTATTGATGTTTATAGGATCTTTTGTAAGTGTAATCCAATTAGTCTTTGATCCAAATATTTTTCTAAAATAATTTTTTAAGGCTGAAATAAATCAAATAAAATGAGTTTAGATTAAATGTTTTCTAACTATACTTTCTAATGCATTCTCACAAGTTAAACTTTTATAAAAAATTATTTTTCACTCTGTGAATCCATTCATGAATCGATTCATGTAAGAAATCTTGTGGAATGTATTCAAATCAATTCCTAAATCAATTCGTGAAGAAATTTTTTTGAAAATATGTTTACCAAAACATTTGAAATCTTTCTTAATCAATTAGTCAATCGATTCACAAATCTTTTTACACAGAGGGTAATCGATTTATAAATCAATTCAGTCTTCAATTTTTACATATATTGAATCGATTTACAAATTGATTAGTCAGTTATGAGTTAGTTATAACTATTAAGAATCGGTTCATGTATTGATTTAGGAACCAAAAATCAGTTATTTTCAAATGTCGATTATAACTACTATAAATACCCCCTCATGTTCATATTTTACAACAGAACTCACATTATTCTCTATCTTTCTAAGTGTGAAAATTAGAGAGAACTCTAGTGCTTCAATTGATCTAGCTCAACCTTTGAAATCAACAATTAACTTCTTGGATCAAATTCTCTAAGGTTTACACAGTTTGTTTCTTGAGATTTTCATCCTAAGACTGGTATTGTTTTCTTCTATCAATTCTTGTTAATTTTTCTTTTAGTTTTTTAGGTTGATTAGGAACTAGAGATACAAGAAAGAGGTTAATCTTCCTTTGCATCTTTTATTAGTTGTAAGGTTGATTAAAATTAACCTGAAGGTGTATTATTAGTGTATCTATGCTAGGCAAGAGTCCGGTGAAATCTTGTTGTAAATTGATTTTTAGGCGCTCGGTTTAAATCCTTGAATTGTAATGAAAGAGATTATCTGGTTGAGAATTGATCTAATGAATGTAGACTTCATTTGTGGTTTTAGGTAAAGTTAAACCACTTTAAAAACCCTATGTTTTCTTGATTTATCTTTTCTGCATATTCTATTACTACATAATTGCAATTTTCATCTGAGTGCATTACTATATTGCTCATATAATTCTGTCACTACAAAAAACTGTCAGGATTCCAACGGACAAAATCCGTTGGAATTCCGTTGGAATTAAAGCCAAAACCGTTGGAATTTGATACTCCAACGGAAATTCCAA
>JANHAO010000062.1:0-56624 GCA_026873985.1 Saraca asoca
AGATCCTATTTTATATTGATGTAGTTTTCTGTATGGTTTAGAATCTAGAGAACTACGAATGATATTGTTAGATTTTCTAACAATTACTACATACCCCAAAATAATAGCAATCTTTTATTAAGCTTAGAAAGTAATACAAAGAATTTGAAGTTTCAAACTTTTTTTTTTCATTTTCTTTCTCTCTTTTATTAAAAAAAATCAAAATTTAAAGAAGAAATTATTTTTTAACAAAGAAAATCAGTGGTTACTATTGAATGTAAGATTATAATTCTCTAGCTATTGTTTCTTCATTTTTTGTTTATCAGTTGATTATGTTTTATTTAATATATTTGATTTTTTTTGTTTAACACACAAATTTTTAATATTCACTTGGAATTTTTTTTTGCTTATTGGTTAAATGTGTACTTTTTTTAATTTGTTTGTTAGGTGTGAATAATAATTTTTTAAGTTTATATATATATATATATATATGAGTCCTTTGTTTGGTAATCTCTCATGTATGAACATAATTTTGGAAGTTTATTTTAAGATATGAGTTCAATTTTTTTCTTATATGCTAAAAACTTTTTCTTTTGTTATAAGATATTTTTTATTCAATATTTCTTGCTTAATAAAATTACATATGGTGACAAAATTATTGTTGCTATGTGCTTTCAAAATCACTATTACATTTCAAGACATGGTAAAAAATGATTGAGGAGATTTTTTAATACAAAACACAAAAATAGATTCTAAAAATGAAGCCCTATGTTTATATAAAGAAACTAGGGGAAAATTAGCATTTGTTTTGGTAAAAAATGCCTTGTGACCACCACAAATGGAAAACATTATTGCTAGGAGACAGAAAACGGTTCATTTAGGAAAAGTATAGTGAAATTCAAAGTTTAAGTGAGATTTATGTATGTTTTAAAATTAGAGGTAGGTTCATATATTTGCATGAAACTTTAGGGGTGATCAAAATATATATATATATATATTTATTTAGATTATTGTGAAAGTAGTATGCCACTTAATATACATATAACGAGTTTAAACCCTAAACATTAAAAAAAGAAAGCCCTAAAATACTATTAAATGTCACCACACTTTTAAAATATGTCATTAAAAATTCTAATAAAAACTACAAGAAAGTTGGGATTTAGTGATAGAAAAATCCATCGCTAATCCTATTGAAGTTAGTCACTAAAATAAATACTGTCGAAAGTCTATTTGTCATTGAAAATGGTGTCGGTAAATCATTAGTGATGAAAATTTGAAATCTGTCAATAAAATTAGTTGCTAAAGTCTGTAAAATATGCCTCTAACATTTATTTATAAAATGACCTCTAATTTATAGTGGCATAACTCGTGTTGTTAAAAAATTGCCATACCAAGAGTGTCCATGCTAAGTATCTAGGAATTAATTGCCTATTGAATGAAGAATTTACAGAGTCCATCACTAATTGGAAATGCTTTTTAGTGTTAATCACTAATTCTATCGCTATATGGAAAAATTTTAGGCTATTTCATCGTTAATTTTGTCACTAACGGGAATATTTTATGCAAAGTCATCATTAACTGGGGAATTAGGGACCCTACCTAATATAAACCTACTAGCACCATTTGATTTAAGTTGTGAAAAATCTCTATCAAATAAACATAGAATCTAGCCAACATATTTAACCTACGTAAATTATTCTAGAGAACATAAAATGGAACCAAAATTTATATGAAATTGTACAAAAGAAATCACAAAATTAAATGGTTGAACAAAGTTCAAATTCCTCAATGTGGTTTTCCATCTGCTCATTTGTGTTTGTAAGCGAAGGTGGCACATCATAACAACATTTTCATCTCTATATGTGTTATTTGGTATGACATATACTTTAACTTTTCAAGTTCATTAATTTCCCATGCAAAGCTATATTTTTCCAAGCCTAGCTTCCATTTCGCCAACGCTTATGACTTGCGGGAGCTGTATGATGCCAATGAGTTAGAGGATAGGAAAAAGAAAGTTGATGACATTTATGATGAGACTTTGACCATATACCATACTGTTTATGACTATCCCACATTGCGAGGTTTAGTTAGTTGCTATATGTTTGTATGGAAGATTGTAGGACCCATGCTTCTAAGTTTCTATAGCATTAAATTAGTTGAAAAATCCTAGCATCAAGGTTACATGAAATGTTTGGTCAGTTAGTACCTAAAGCACAATATTGTGTTGTAGGAACATAATTAACCAAACGTACTCTATGACATAGATCACAAGGTCCAGTGAGCCAATTTGAGGTTATAGAAACTTACAAACATTGGTCCCACAACCTTCCACAGAAATAGGTAGTAGTTGATTGAATCTCACAACACAGAATAATTGTAAACAATATGGTATATGGCCAATAACTCATTGTAATTGTCATCCATTTTCTTTTCTCTATCTTCCAGCTTATTAGCATTACACAACTCTTACAAGTAATAGGCATTGGCAGAATGAAAGTTAGGGCTTGAAAAAATATAACTTTATGGGGAAAATTCATGAACTTTAAAAGTTAAAGCATGTTTCATGCCAAATGATGCAAATACAAATGAAAACACCGATGATAAAGACATTCATCATTGAAATTTTTGACTTAATGAGAGACAAATATAAAATCAAGCCAATAAGGGGAATATAGGAGCAAGCTAAGATGAAACACATAAAATCAAGTCAATAATCCAACAAGAGTGATATGAAACAAAATCAATAAAATCAATCCAAGATCAGATTCACCATATAGTGTCATTTACCCACCACTAATTTAATTAATCTTTCAAGTTTTCTTTTATGCCTTTGTCATCCTCCTCTTTGTCTTACTCTTCATCATCATCATGTTCCTCCTTATCTTTGTCTTTGTCCTTTTTATTATCTTCCTTCTCTTCTTCATCTTCCTTAAACACCATCTATTCTCCTTGCAATGCCACTTCAAGTACATATTCCACTTCTTCATTGTCACTTGTCTCCTCCCTTAATGAAAGTATATTGTCATCCTCAACCATAATTAGGGATCTATTAATGTTTTCGTTATCATGGAATGTATCATTTGAAGCTACCATAGTTGGATCATTGACTAAGGAATGTGCTTTAGTCTTGATGACCACCAACCAATTTGATCAATCTCTCGATCCACTTAGGTATGAAGTGTAATACACTTAAATTGCTTGTTATGCTAGAATGAATGGTTCATAGTTGTTATACTTGCAAGTGGCATGGAATTCCACAATCCTATATTAAGGATAGATCTTGGTACCATTATTCGGGGTTTGATCAAACCAATCACAATTGAACAAAACCACTTTTCTTATTAGAAATCCACTATACTCCAAGTTCAGGTCTTCTTGAGGTTTTTTGTAGTAATCATTTTTTGACTGAGCATTGTTTGAACCCCTATTGCATACATTGAAGTTAGAGGTGGACTTATGCAAATTCCATCCTTTAGTGTGAAACTTATAACCATTCACAAAATAAATAAGCCAAGAACTTATGTATCCAATTACATTAGTTACCATGTTAGTCAGATCAAGTAGTTGTATATGAAAAAACATATGAGATTAGAAAATTCATGGAACTTTCCAATGCTTGGGAAATCATAGGTATACTTACATAGCCTTAAAACCAACTGGCAAATTTGTTGTCAATTTGATTATTCAACTCGATGTCATTAATATATGGTGACAAGTGATGCAAGTTGTGATGATCTACTACAATTTGACCACAATATTATTACATCATTACCTGTTTCATTGATAAATAGTTTTATTGAGTGGTAGACAATTTACTTGAGATAGGGTTGCACTTCATCATAATTTAATAGAACGTATGGTTGACCTACATGGTACTCTTGATCAGACAAGTATCGCAACTTGAACTCCCCTGTAGCATGTCTAAGATAATCGAATATAGAATAGACTTTCATCAACATCACCTCCATCATCATTCCTAGGGACTCTTATCCTCTTAGAGTGAACATGAAGATCGAAGTAGTGTGAACAAAATGTGGAAGTCTCCTTAGTGATGCAAGCTTTATATACTGAATCCTCTACTTTAGGTTTGTTATTTACTTTCTTTTTTAATGTGTGCTGGAACCTACATAACAAAGAAAGGAAAACATGAAAAATATTACTAGGGCTTCATATTTAATACAAGCACTTGTGATGATGTTTGTGCTTATCTCTCAAAGGCACATATCTAATGATATTGAAATGGGCCACTGATCAGGGTCTCATATGGCTATGAATTAGAAGGTGTTTCGTTGATTCAAATAAGGCTGGTGGAAAAATTTGCTCCAATTTGCATATAGTGACATAGATTTTTTGCTCTATTTGCAACAAGGGATTCTTTCATAGTGAGCTTAAACATAAATCTTTGAAGAACATACTTAGCTCAATTATTACATTCCAAATGGTATATGGCAAAGCTTTGAAGGCAATTGGTACCAATTGCTCCATGAATACAAGACAATCATGACTCTTCATCCTAAACAATTTACCCTCTCTCATGTCTACACATCTTGATAAGTTTGAAGCATAGTTGTCAAGAAGCTTCTACTATTTCCATTGTTTAACCCATTTACATATTGCTTTTTTTTTGGTTCCATATAAAGTGAGTATTATGTTATTGGCTTGATTATCCTTCCATTACCTCCATCCACAAATTCTAGTTCCCTACACTTATACAACTCTTTGATATCCATTCTTAACTTTTACATTATCTTTAGTTTTACCCTTAATATCCATTATAATATTGAGCACATCACCGAATACATTATTCTTAATATGCATTATATCCAAATTGTGACAAATTAAATTTGTTTTCCAATAGGACAGATCCTAAAAGATACTCTGTTTAGTATAGTTGTGGTACACACCACAACCCTCCATTTTTGTTGCTCGACCTTATTTACAACCCTTGGAATATTTATAACTTTCTTTTAAATTTGTTCACCAGTCAATTTAGGAGGCGGATGTCATTTTTTCACCTTATTTTTCTTGAAAGCATCTTTATTCCTTCTGTATTGGTGGGGCATTGGGAGCCAACACCAATGGTAGTTGAAGAAATAAGTCTTCTGGATATTTCAATGTGAAGGCTTTGGAGCTTTCCATGCAAATAGGGCATGATAACTTACCGTGTGTTTACCAACCAAAAAACATCCTATATGTAGAAAAGTCAATGATTGTTTACATCAATGTAGCCCTTAAGGTGAAATTGTGTTTCAAAGAAATGTCATATATTTCCACACCTTTATCACATAACTACTTAAGCTCATCTATTAGTGACTACAAGTAAACATCAATGTTAGCCTTTGGGTTAGATAAACCAGAAATGATTAAAGTAAGAAACATATACTTTTATTTCATACATATCCATGATGAGAGATTGTAAGGGGTTAAAATTACAAGCCAACACAAGTACATCTGACCTAATTACCCATAGGGAGTGAATCCAACAGCACACAGACCTAGTCATATGTTTCTAGGTTCTAAGGCAAAATTAGGATGGGTGCAATCAAAATATTTCTATAACTCAACATCTGAGGGATATGACTAAAACTCTTTTCTCATGGGGATTATCTTAATGCCACCTCACTTAACTTATCGTGGATAATAAAGCATATAATTTTTGCAATCAGGGAGTGAAAGACAATATTAGGCACCTCCCAGTATCTACCATGACTTAACCTCCTAGATGTAATCTTATAGCCTTATAGAACAAGCATTGTCTTTTCCTTGCATATTGCTTGTAATATAACATGCACCCATTCACATCGTAATCAATCTTTTGATATCCAAGGCCCAATTTTGAAACCATTTTTTTAGTTCAATAGAAGTTTACAAGCATATGGTTGTCACTTGGCATGCACTCTTTTGTTAGTTGTACAATCTCATCAAAGCATTGTTCTGGGATGTAGTAATTAGACTTACTATGTAAGAACCTAACAACAGAGGATAAAACAGTGTGATTACTATAGCTCGCATACAGAGGTTGTTGCGTAGCCACCAACATGTTGTACAATTCTTAGGCATATATGTTCAGGGGTTCTTCTACATGCTGAGAAAAATGCTCATAACTAAACTCTGATTTAAATGCATCTATTACTATCGGCTCATAGGCATTCATAGGTTCTCCATATTGACTACCTTCTTCATTATATTCTTCACTATGATACGACATCTATATTTAGGGTACACAAAACTGATCCTCTATATGCAAAGTCCACCAGTCATAGTTAAACGTAAATCATCTTTTATACAAATGCTCTTCAATGTTTCAGTAGATATAATGTTCTTATAATCATATTTCACACATGGCATCTAATCTCTTCAGCTTGTAGTTGCATCTCCATCATACATCTATGTGTAATGAATGCTCTGACTCCTTTAATAAACTTATGCGTAATTCCAATGTGCCTAGGCCCAACTTTATTGTACGTCCACTATCTATATTCAAGCATATCCATAAACTAAACTCGAGTATTACCTGTTTTATTATAAATGATAGAAACCTGCATTTTATCTATATCCCTTTTAAAAGTTCTATGTGCATTTTCTATCCTTAACACAATCACAATAATGTGATAGAAATTATATAACAATATAATAAAATTTATATTATTTAACAGTTGTATTCATAAAGCATACACCATACAACAATCTAATATAATTTAAACTAACTTAAAATATATAACACAAAAAAGGAGAATAAAATCGCTAAAAAAATTTTAATAAAGAAAAAATCAACAAAAAATTGACTCCAGAATCGCGAACCCTTTATAATAATCCGACCATGAGGAAGTCCTATGCCATTTTCATGTAAGTCTAACTATTTCAAAAATCAAAATTTAGTAAATCCTAAAAATAGAAATTGTACACTATAACTACAATAGTTCAAATTGATTAACTAAAATTAACTTAACAATGGCCCTAAAAATTGAACAAACCACAATATTGATATACATTGCAACAAAATCATAAAAAAGGTTTGGAAGAAATCTTACCTTTTCTGGACTATTTTTAGACTAGGTCAATAGAAAATTGACTATAACTTGAAGGGAAGACTTGTGACTACTTCAATGGTGGCTGATAAGCTTAAATGCAAGAAAAAGGTAGAGAAGCAATAGGAGAAGGATAAGGAAAGGAGAGCGAGGATTCGCAAATGAAGGGTTCAGGCTTGCTGGCATCTATTTGGCACAACTTAGTGATAAAATTATTGATAGACAACTTCATCACTAAAGTTAATGAAATAGTGTGTTTTATTTGGCAATGGACATTGGTCATACATAGTAAATCCATTAGCAATTGAGGAATACAACTTTTGGAAGTGAAAATTATAGTTACAGAGTATTAGCGATGAATTTTCTGATAGATTTTTAAATTAAATTAATTTTTTTGTTTGTCGCTAGATTAGCACTCACTCATACTTGTAATTTTAATAACATGCAATTTGTTTATTAATCCATTGTTATGTTTTTGAGAAAAAATTTAGCGGTGAACTCATAATTCTTATTATTAAATTCATATTTATGCATATATTTTTATAACTCATTTTAGAGATGAATCTATCGCTATATATCTGTTGCAAAATTCCATCATTAAATCCTAAGATTTTGGTAGTGATATGGATTTTAAAGATGACCTTGATCATAAAACCCATGTGCCATAGTGATGCAAGAGCAAAAGCTAATAAGTTTTGTCAAAATTTAATCCAATAAGATAATAATTTCATAGATATCATATTTTATTTAGTTTTAGAGTTATTCTGTTAAATTTTAGTAATTATTTGTATTTAAATATCCCTATTATTTATAAAGCTCGACATTGGGATAAAGTAGGAGTTTTAAGTTTTGGTGATTAGTATAAATAGTTAAGTCCTAAATCACTTAAGTCTCATGGGCTAATGTTCTAAAATTATTGTATATTTGTATCCCCTTTCGTAGTTTTATTCATTTAGTATTCATTCAATAATCGATTTAATAATTGGTATTAGTTTCTTATTTATTTCTAGTGCACTAGAAATTTATTTTTGAACTCCCACCTTTCATCTTGTGTAGGGGTGTTAATGAAGGGTTCAACTCATTTCAGTTCATTTAATAAACAAATGAGTTTGAATATGAAATTAGGCTTGATTAATAAAGGAGTCAAAGCTCGGCTTGTTTAGTTCACAAACAACACATTTAAAATATAATAATTAAAAATAATTTTATATTTAATATATTGGTATAAAATATGTAATATCCTATATATATTTAAATATCATATTATAATTATAATTATAATCTCTATTTTTTATTGAATGACTTCTTTTAAATATTTAATATTTATTTTCTTTCAAGAAGAATGATTTATTAAATGACTTCATAGTTTATATAGATTTAACAATGTGAAGAATCTAAAGATAAATTGATAATTTACTTTTGGAGGAAATTTTGAAATGTAAATAATAAAATATATGAATCTTTTTGTAGTTATGGATAAATATTATTTGCATTTTGGTTAAATTTATTTATTTTGTAAAAAAAATAAGCAAATTAAATAAGTTAAACGAGTAGAACTTGTTTGTTTATTAAACAAGCCAAACTTGAAATTAATTTTAGGTTAGTTTATTAAATGAGCTTAACTCAAGCTCATTCATTCATTAAATGAATGAGAATGAATGAGCTTGAAAATGTCAAAGCTTGGCTCGGCTCAACTTGTTTACACCCCTAGACTCCTATCCCAAATGGCATCAAAACTCGATCAATAGTCCTTGGGATCTAAGATTCAAGATGATGACTTATGGCAATGACAAGGATGTCATTGATAGTGATCATGGGATTCTAACTCTTTGGGTGGTAATGCAGGCTTAAGAGATGACATCATGAGCTCAAGAGGAATTGATGACCCTGTGAAATCTATAAGATTTGTGACATGCTTACCAATTTTGGAGTCAGCACCAATATGTTTTCCAGATGTGATAGTGGCAATTGTGCTGGAAATGGTGCGTATGATCGACCTATCAGTCTTTGTGTTCTTGTGAATCTACAAAGAGAATCCATCTAGAAAGACTCTTCAGTTACAGTCAAAGAAATGGTGAACTACCAAAAAGACTACCGCTTTCATGGTAGAGATAGAAGATGAAAGCCATGTAATAATTATTAAGTCCTCCCTCATCAATGAAGGCCACAAGTTTTTAATAAAGATTTAGACTCTAAAAAAGAAGGATATGAAGATTGCTATGCAACAAGAAAGACAAATCAAAGAAACAAAGACTGTTGCATGAAGGTCGGTCTTCTTAACTTTAATAGCAAACATAACATCATCTCTTTTATGAATTGGATAGATAACATAGAAGACTTCTTCAACATGATTTATATTCCTAAAAACAAGAAGATGAAAATATAGGCTAATAAGTTAAAAAAAGGAGCATTTACATGGTGGAATCATTTACAAGCTGCTAGAACTTATCAAGCCAAAAACAAGATCAAATGTTGGTTGTAAATGAAGAAAATGCTAGCAAAAAATTATGATGCAATATTATTTAATTCATGTCAAGATTATTATCCAATTTAATCGATCATGAAAAGCTATCATTATCAAAAATCAACAATTATGGAGAGACATTACCGTTAAATTCAACTAACCATGAAGAGTTATTTTCTTCAACCAACCTTGAAAGATAGTACAATGAAGAATTAAGCAACTCAAAAGATTGAGAAGAAATGTCAACGTTGTGATACTTATCTTAGAATTCATTACAAGAATACATGTTATTTTTGAGGGAATTTTCCTATAGATTTTTTCCATGGGAAAATTCATCAAAAAGGAGCACAAAAAATTTAAGAGTTGCATATTGGTGACCCAAAAAAAAAATTGATCAGAAATTCTTTGAAAATATTTTCAAAAATCTGTAAAAAATAATTAATGATAGAAAAATTTGTCAAAAAATTGGCATGAATTTTGAGAAAAAAATTCCTAGTGTTTTCAATAGGATTTTATAATAGAACTTATTATATAATAAATTGATGATAAAAAACTATTAAAAATTTGAAAAAAATTACAAATTGCATGCCCAACCCTTTTCACTTTATCTTTCAAAGTGTTTGAGATCTTATTATGTACCAAAGCTCTCCAATCATTGGGTAGCTTCATTCTTGCATTTCTAAGGTAAAATTCAAAATTTCAAACCAATGAAATTGTTGGTAATGTATTGTTTTACATTTCTACTAATTATTTTTTATTGATTTGACTTAGGTTCAGGAATTTTATGATTGAATTAGATTTAAAAATTGTTGGTTGAATTAGATTTAGGATTAGGATTTTAGGAATTACCTACTTATAGTTTCAATTATGTTTTTCTAATGTAGGTTGAATTAAATTCAGGATTGGATTTTTAGAAATTACATAGTTATATCTTTTATTACATTTTTTGGTGCATGTTGAATTAGATTTAGAAGTTGTATGTTGAATTAGATTTAGGATTGAATTATTATAAATTACTTAGTTATAGTTTTAATTACATTGTTGAATTAAATTTAGAAATTGTATATGTTGAATTAAATTTAGGATTGAATTATTATGATTATAATTTTAATTACATTTTTTTAATATATGTTGAATTATATTTAGGATTGAAATTATTAGGAATTATGTAATTATAGTTCCAAGTACATTTTCTATTGCATATTGAATTATTAGATTTATGATTAAATTATTACGAATTACATATTTATAGTTTTAATTATATTTTTTAATGTATGTAGCATTAGATTTAAAAATTGTAGGTTGAATTAATTAGATTTAGAATTGAATTATTAGGAATAACCTAGTTATAGTTTTAATAATGTTATGTAAGTAAAAATGTTACTTTCAAAATCAACTAATTAATTTTTAGCATATGCAAGTACTCCCTCAACTTATACTTTTCAACTTATCGTATTGATTATAAAAATGTTACTTTTAAAATCAAAGAATTAATTTTTTATAATTGCAAGAAAACTTTAATAAAAGGAAGGTGTAGGTGACCCAAGGCTAGGTTCATGGAAAAGGATTTAGGAGTGTTGTCCCATAGGCCAACCTTCTGATCTTGACCTATGGATTGATACCATAGGCAAGGCGAAGAAGGGGAGGATATACAAGTTCGGGTCCAAGGTATCAGTCAAGGTAACCTTATCAGTCATTGTGAGCTACTCGAGTGTTATGTCAATTACTTGGATACTTTATTATGCATCGTTAGTGTAGATGGAGGAGCTACAGACATAGTGGAGGATAAGCTATTAACAGCCACTTAACCTTATGTCCAGTAGTTACAAGAATTGTATGGGTGCCAATAGATCGTATGGGTACCAGCAACCTCCCCTATACATCTTTCAACCACCTCGCCTCAGCCAATTGTAGTGGGACCATACATACAATCACCACCAGTACCATATGGGTGGTGGATATCACCCCTACCATATCATGCACAAGTGTTTGCACCTATATTCCCCTAGCCACACATTGACCAATAGTAACCTAATGCCACAAATGGCTAGGAGGATAAGGGTTTAGATTTAGATTTTGATTGACTCATTTTATTGTATTTTTTGGATTATTAGATAGATTTTACATATATATTACTATTTTTACATCTGATCTTTTATTAAATTTAATTTCTTAATTACGTGTCAAAATTGTAAAAAAAAAATTGTAAATTTTTTACGAAATTATTTTAAAAATAAAAAATTTAAAATTTTGACTAGTCGTATATTTGTCAAAAATAATTTCTGATGGAATATTCTTCTAATACGTGTTCTTTTAGGATAGTTTTTCATTGGAAAATTTAATTTTCAACTAATTTTTTATCGTTAGAAATTACAAGATTTCTTGTTATGATTGAAGAAAACTTTCAAGCTTATCAAGATATTAAAGCAATTCAGAAAGTCCATGATCAAAATCATGATGACCAAACTTATAAAGATTAAGTCTCCATTAAGTCTAGAACATTAAACTTTAAACAAAATTATACAAGCATAGAGCATCTAGATAATATTAAATAGTTTTTGAACATGGAGATAATAATGTTCTACTATAAGATCCCTTGCAATCAAAAGACATGGTGGTTGAAATGATTAGTTCCAAAGATAATAAACTAAAAGGCCTTGAAGAAAGAGATGAAGTCACTCAGAGGGATATTATTGCTCGACAACACTACTAAAAATCAAGTAATTTCCCATGGCCATTACCATAGGAAAACCATTTTCCCGTGACTTTTCTTGTGGTTTAAGAACTGTGGGAAAATGTGGCATGGGTAAAATTTCCCATGACACTTCCTGCAATAGTTGTTATTTCAGGTTTATTTTTTTAAAAAGAGTCCCACAATATTAGTTGTGAGAATGTCTAGAAAACTTTTCCCATGATAGTTCTATTATAGGAAAATGTTTTATTACTTTCACATGATATAAACTATGGGAGATTGGACATATATATTTTTTATTTTGTATTATTATATTGGAAATTAATTAAACATAATAAAAATAAATTCTGAAATTGATTAAAATGAAGTTGATAATACTGAAATGAATGAAATTTATTTTCATAAATATTATTAAAATATTTTCCAAATTATTTATAAAATAAAAAATACAAAATGAAGGATCACTCAGATTTTGTCAATCCTGCTCATCTTGTTGCTACTCCTTGTTGCCTTGCTCCTTAATAATAATACTGGAATGCAGGTTTTAGGCATCAAAAATGGTTTTGATCTTTTACTTGCTCTGCTTCCACTTTCTTCGATTGGTCACAATCTTGCAGTCACAGTTCAATAGCTCTTGCTTGAAGACTAGTTCATTGTGCATAATCTTTTCATATAAAGCTGCGACTTAATATTCCATCTCTTCCTTGTTGATGGCCCTGGAGGAGGAGGGACTACATATGGTGTTCTTAGTGCCAATGGAAGGGACCTCAACATCAAAGCCACAAAGTTTGTCTAGTTTGACCCATCTACCGTCTAAAGCCAAGCCACCTTCTTAGCTTTAGGAGTGAGTTGTGAGGCATTTGAGGTAGTGGTTTTTATAGGGTGGGTGGACAGAATCTTTGTAGCCTTCTGAATGGTTGCAGTATGTAAAAAGAAAAAAAAATTGAAAGTTAAATGTATCAGAGTAATTTGTTAGCTTAAAAATATATAAATAAATTCACGGACATTTACATAAGTCCTCTTTAATCACTTGTTCACCCATATGTTGTCTTTCTTTTTGTGGTGGGTGTGCTTGAAGACTTTTAGGATGGTTGGCAACCTTCCCTAGAAATTTTCCTACATTTTGAAGCAATAGTATTAATAAATATATATAAATCAAATTAAAATTAAATTTAACTCCAACATGTAATTGAATTGGCATGGATACTAACCATTCACCTCCTATGCTTAGTGATAGGGATGGAACAACCGGTATGATAGGTAGGTCCTTGCCAACTAGTGGAGGCCTAACTCTTCCTTATTTTAATTAGAGATTTTTTTGTAGTCTTGAGCTTTCCAAGTTGCTAAGAGCTTCCCTCAGGCCTTCTCAACTATTCATTAGGCCTTTAAGTCCTTCTCTCAAACCTTTTGTATCATACCCCAAAGTCACTTAGCCATCTTCTTTTGAAATTCCTTTTAATGATGGCTTCATCATGGGATCCCACCTATATTAGTCTTGCAAAATAATTGAAATTAGTATTCACCATAATATTCAGATACAAACCTATTGTTTAAATAAAACTGAAATATATGATTTTTTTTCTTAAACATCCTTCATCACTAACCCATTATCTCAAGGTCCACCTCTCTCCAACTTAGCCATGATTATCAAATTTACTCTCAGTCATGGCCCACATAGTGGAAGTGGGATTGATGAACTTGTTGATATACAAAAAAGTGCATGATTGATTGTAATATGTATAAAAAAATAATTATAATTATACTCACATGTGATTGTCTGGCTCAATTCTTGATTTGGTGTTCCCTATATAAACCATGAGTGAGGAGCTTGTTGCTGGAAGGATGTAACAGGTTGAATTTTTACAATTTGATGGTTGATTATTGGAGGTAAGAGGGCATAAAGGTAAAGAGGCCACCAATGTGGTAGGCATGTGGGCTAGGGGTGGAGGCAAGTGATGAATATACTAGAGAAGCATATGAAGGTGTAATAGTGTGATGAGGAAAAGGTGTAGAGGTGGGAGAAGGTGTGGTGGCATTATGGGTAGATTCAACATAGCCCTCACGACCATAACCTTTGAGGGCTTCACTGGCTCCCCTACTTGTAACACAAACATGTCCTGACATTGTACTATAAAAAATCAAAAGTAAATACAAGTTCTATATATAAGATTTTATCTAATATTAACTTAAAACTAATTTCAAGCCTTATTATTTTCTTCCTTTACTTAGAAGAAAACTTATTTCAAGTGTATTAGTGGTATAAAAAAATAACTATAAAGTTAGATAAATAATAACACATTAGGAAAATTTGGAAGGAAGTAATATTTGTATAAAACTATGCTATATTAGTTTGGAAATAAAAAGCCATTTGATGAGGAAGTCAAAATTGTCTCCATTCAAGTTCAAAGTAAGATTTTGAGGTGAAAATGGATATGGCATCCTCAGATGACAAAGGTGAAACATAAACAGCATCATCAATCTTATGTTCCATTGATAGTAAAATTTGGTAAGCCTAAGTCCTATCAACTAGAACAGTTCTTGGAACCCCAAACTGCAATATGAGTGTATAAGTATCAAACAAATACCAAAAATCAAGGGAAGGAGAGGAAGAATAGGGAGAAGACAATAGAGGTTTTTTAATGTAGTTTGACCAAAATCCTTTATTTGGATTCCTATGTCCACAGATGATTTTATTTCTCTGGAGAAAGTTTAGTAGAGTTACAATATGTATTTAAAAGGATCCCCTTATTGTATCTGTTCCTCCTTCTTTTATAGAGGCCGGGAGGTTATAAATATAATTTAATAAATTGTAAATGTATTACCTTAAGTAATAAATGTGTTTGACAGCTTAGACTCATACAAGTTAGCTTTTGCAGACTACTTTCTACGAGTGGGCCCTCCAAGTTAGGTTTATGAGTGGACATTTGCTTCAAGTATAACTATGATGGGCTTCTAGTTGGGTGATATACTTCGTCCTATGAGTTAGAGCTCCTGCTCTAGGGTCATTGCTAACCTTTAACTAGCAGTGATGAGCTCGTGTTTGGCAATTCGAGCTTGAGCAGGGGGAGACCTATTGGCCATGTGAATTGGAGCTCATTTCCAGTGAACTGGGGCTACTGCCTTGGCTTCATCTTGTGTTCAAAGTTCGTGACTTGTGTCTGATGACATTATATCTTGGTCTACTGACGCAAGCTCATCCAGTCACTGCCTAGCAACTTGAGCTCATTCCTAGGTGATCCAAGCTTGAGTCTAGTAGTCTTACACCTTTGTCTAGTAACCTTGGCCTTGGATGGGTTAGGCCTCTTCCACTTGAATTTGTCTTCTAGGCTATCGCCAGCCTATTTCACATGATACCAGAAAATACCCATAACATTAGCCTCTAGCTCTTAGTTCGTTCTATGGACTAGGAGCTGGAACTTGCTGGCAAAAGTCTACATTTGTACTTTACAGCACTGTCATTTCAAGCTTAAATCTTTTGCTCTATCTGCACCAGGTCATACCTCTTATTATACATGTTTCATAGCCATTGGTGTGGTAGCCTTGTTTTCTCCTAGACTGTTCGATCAGGAATAGCTGGATATCCTTTGGATCCTTCAGTGAAGCCAGTCTGGTCTATATAAGGCATGAGAAACCCTTCTTCCTCCCCATATAATGATTTGATGGGTGCCTTACTTAAGCCCTCCATGTTTCTGATGGCCTAGTTTTTCAATGAGGTGTGTATGGCCTACTGTGTAGAAAGTTTCAATGGACAATTCTTCTCTGAGAATTTTGGTAAATCTTGCACAAATCTTGGATTATTTCCTTACAGTTTTCTATAACCTCTTCATGGTTATGCCGTGGAACTCAGCCTTTCCAGCCATGTCCTTTTGCCTCTTTTGATTTCTCAGTGTGCATTAGGGTGAGACGACTAAGAAGGAGCTTTTAGCTGAGGAGGATGACAAGAAGAAGATTGAGGAACTAATGCACTCATCAACCCTTCGGCTAGTTAGAGTTCAGCTCCTTCTTTTCAGAATATGATAGTTGTAGGCTTATTCCTATTTGTACTTTGAATCTTCTGACGTAAATTTATTTTGTTAAGTGAGGCTTTCAATGAATGAGCTTTCTTTAGGAATGTTGTGTTGGACATTTTATATATCACATCTAAATGAAATATTTAGATCAATCAGTCATATTTTTTGACTAGTAACAAATTTGAGCATTGGAGTGCCTCTACTAGTAATGGTAGAATGCCCAGGTAGGGTGCATGAGAGTTGCACCCTACCTAGTATGAGTTCAAATACTCAAATCACATAAGATTTGTGCCTTGTAATAGGTTGCATGAAAGCTGTGAGCAATAGGTCATATGTGAGCTATGCCCTGTGGGCCACATCATGGCAATCTTGTTGCTTAGGGGGTGGTATGAGTTTGAATTTGCTAGTAATCTTGTTGCTCAGATATGTCATATGAATGTGCTTCTGCCAGTAATCTTGCTACTCAGGTAGGAAATAAGTTTGACTCTACCAGCAATCTTGTTGCTCAGGTAGGTCACATGAATGTGCTTCTACTAGCAATCTTGTTGCTCAGTTCCATAGTAACCCGTTGCTCAGTTTCATAACAATCTCATTACTTAATGGAACATTAATCTCATTGCTCAGTGGAACAGAAATCTTGTTGCTCAGGTAGGTCGCACTACAGTAGTTGTATCGTAGTAATTGTGTTGTTTAGTGGGTCACTATACAGCAATCGCGTTGCTCAGTGGGTCATACTATAGCAATCTTATTGTTCAGCAGGTTATGCCACAGCAATTTTATTACTCAACGAGATGTGCCATATCAATCTTGTTGCTCAGTGGATACGAGTCTTGGTTTTGATTTCTTTAATCAGGATGAATTAAAGTTGACTAAAAGTGTAGGCACGATCATTCATCATTCTGAGCTCACAGTAGGCGTGACCAAATGTTTATTCCAAATTTTAGACCTTACTAAACAATATTTCTATTAAAAAAATTCATCAGAAATTAGTAAATATTTACATAAGAGTTCCAAGAAGAAAATAATAGTACAAGGTTAGAGGAGCGAGCTGAAATAATAATAATTAATTTTTTTTGCTCGCTTTAGGATTAAAATATAATTCTCGTGAAGGGTGGTTGCTTCTGATCTATAGCCCTGTGTTGTTGCACTGGTTAGTAGGGCTGCTGAGGTCACTGCCCTAAAGGTTGCTCGGCATAGTTTCTCAAGCAGTCTCTCTTGATGAGGTCTTTAATGGCGTCCTTAAACACCTAACATTCCAATGTACTATGCCCTATTTCATTGTGATAGGCACAAAATTTATTTTTGTTGTTCCTGAATTTGTTTAAAATCCTTAAGGTCTTGGGCTTTCTAATATCTTCCCTATCCTTTTCCACTGTAAAGATCCTATCTGGGGTTTTCGATAGGATGGTGTAACTGTCATGGTGACCTCGATGTTGAGGTCATTTGCCTTTAGACTTCTTCATAGTTTGCTCATTGGGGTGGTCATTCTGACTTTCATTGCTCCCCTTTTTATTTTGGATAGAGCTATCCATCTCGTCTTTCTAATCGGGCTTCCTTGAGCCAAAAGTTTCTTCCCACTTGATTTACTTGATAGCTCGTTTATAGAACTCAGCTAAATCTCTTACTGGGGTCTTGTATATACTTTTGTACAATTTTTTGTCTTTGCGGCGTCTCGCAGAGTTTGCTGTCAAGATGCATTCCTCTGAAGGACTTTCTACTAAATAGGCTTTATGCCTAAACCTGGTGATATAATCTTTTAGTAGTTCATGCTTACGCTAAAAGACCATTGCGAGGTAGTAGGAAAGCATGAGCTACCTTTTTCATGCTCGATACTGGTTGATAAATTTTCATTGACATTCTTCCTAACTACGACGCAGCGAATTGGGAGACTTCTGAACCATGTTTAAGGTATATCTCCTAGTGTAGCTGGGAAGACATGACATTTCACCAGAGGATTAGTTGTTTAGAGATCCATCTGGATAGTGAATGTGTCCAAGTGGTCATATGGATCAATATCACCATTATATGGTGAGATCATGGGGATTTTAAGTTTGTGAGGAAGGGGTTATGTTTCAATCTTTTTGGATAATGGCGACCTCTCCTAGCAGCGAGCTTAACTATCCTGAGCTTAAGGGCATTCCTCTAGCTACTTTATCCTCTAAAGCAGTTCTTATATTATTGGGCCCTGTGTTTTGGATTGTTGGCTGGAGGATTGCTGGTTCCTTTTTTTCTCCTTGATCATGGGAGCAGTGACCTGAGGTGTGCCCTTGGCTGGACTTGTTCAAGCTTCCTACTTGATGTGAGCTCCTACATCGTTGATCATCATGATTTCCATGTGCTTGACGGACTCCTGACTTCGTCCGTTGATTGGTGGAGCGAGTTGAATTAGTGTGCTGATGCATTTGTCTAGCTAACCTTTCCTCCTGGGCTCCTTTACGTAGTTACTGGAGTTGCACAATGATCTCAACTTGCTTTTGTGTGCCCAAAGTTTATGCTTGCACCATTACTTTAACCACCTTAGCCAATTCTCTCACTATATTTTTGAACACTTGCTGAGGTTAGTGTTGTGTCTGCATTTCATCGGCTCTGGAAGCAACAGCAGGTTGGTGGTATGTTTCGAGGGGCAAGTCAATGGCAATGCCAACAACGAGAATGTCTGCTAGCTGGTTAATTGGAGTGCTTGAACCTTTGGTGGTTCTTCCTCTAACCATTATAGCTAGACAAAAAAGCAACCAGAAAGTAAATTGACCCTTCTTCTAGCGTCAAAATATTAATGGTAAAATTTGGTAAGCCCAAATCCTATCAATCATAACAGTTCTTAAAACCCCAAACTGCAATCTAGATGTACAAGTATCAGACAAATACCAAAAATCAAATGAAGGAGAGGAAGAACAGGGAGAAGACAATAGAGGCTTTTTAATGTGGTTTGACCAAAATCCTTTGTTTGGATTTTTACATTCGCGGATGATTTTATTTCTTTGGAGAAAGTTTAGCAGAGTTACAATATGTATTTAAGGGGATCCCCTTATTGTATCTTTTCCTCCTCCTTTTATAGAAGGTGAGAGGTTACAAATGTAATTTAATAAATTATAAATTTGTTACATTAGGTAATAAATGTGTTTGACAGCCCAGAGTCTTGCAAGCTGGCTTCTACAGACTACTTTCTACAAGTGGACCCTGCAAGTTAGGTTTGTGAGTGGACATTTGCTTTAGGTATAACTACGGTGGGCTTCTAGTTGGGTGGTATACTTCATCTTGTGAGCTAGAGCTCCTACCCTAGGGTCATTGTTGACCTTTAACTAGCGGTGATAAGGTCACGTTTGGCAATCCGAGGTTGTGCAGGGGGCAGCCTGTTGGCCATGTGAATTGGAGCTTATTTCTAGTGAACTGGGGCTACTGCCTTAGGCTCGTCCTATGTTCGAAGTTCATGGCTTGTGTCTGGTGACCCTATATCTTGGTCTAGTGACGTGAGCTCATCCCATCACTGTTTAGCAACTCGAGCTTGTTCCTAGGCAATTCGAGCTCAAGTCCAACGGTCTTACAGCTTGGTCTAGTAACCTCAGCCTTGGATGGGTTGGGCCTTTTCCACTTGAATTTGTCTATTAGGCTATTGCCAACCCATTTTGCATGATACTAGAAAACATACATAACATGTTCCTCGAGTCAGTAAACATGTTGCATCTCCTTTTGAGTTAATACATTCAAATGTTTGAGATCCTTGTCTAGTTATTTCAAAATTTGGATTTCAAAATTTGGTTTTTGTTACTTTGTCACCTTTATTGATGGTTATTCAAAAGTTACTTGGCTTTATTCGATGAAATGTCAATCAAAATTATTTGATATTTTTTGTGCCTTTCATGCTAAAATTAACAATCAATTTCAAACATCTATACATAACTTTTGAAGTGATATTGCTAAAGAATACTTTTTTAGCTTAATTTTCTTCATATCTATTACAACACAATATAATTCATTAGTTATTTTGTGTAGTTACTCCACAACAAAATAGAGTAGTTGAAAGAAAAAATCATCACTTAATGAAGGTTGCTTGTGCTCTTTCATTTCAAATGAAAGTGCCTAAAGTGTTTTTGGATGATGCAGCTTTTATAGCCTACTTCTTGATTAATTGCACACCATCTTCAATTTTTAATAGTCAAGTACCTTATTATCTTTTATTTCCTTCTCAGATATTATTTCCTTTCACTCCACGTATTTTTAGTTGCACATGTTTTGTTTAGGAATATCATCCTCAAATTTCTGAATTAAACAAGGTCTTTAAAATATGTCCTTCTTGAGTACTCTTGAAAGGGTATTGATGTTATTCCTCTGAATTAGATTGTTATTTTGTATCTTCTAATTTTATTTTTTTTTTAATTTACTCCATTTTTTTGATCTTATGAGTCCCCCTGCTTAATGTCAAAATTTGAATATATTGATGAATATTTTCTTGTGTATTCCACTTCTTAGGATTCTCAGGTCTTTTCCACTAAAACTTGGGTTTCTTCTCCAATTAAATATATTTATTCTTGTAGAGTATAGGTACCAACTGCCATTTATCCTTCTGACACTGTTAACACATTAGATGTAGCACCTATTGCAAACATCCCATTAGCTTTGTTTCCTCTATTGGTTTCTTCCTCACAAGATTTGCTTCCTGTGTCCTCTGATTTTGATTTGCCTATTGCTTAATGAAAAGGTATTTGTAGTTGTACTCAGAAAGTTACCAATAATCACCCTTATCCTATCTTTATTTTTGTGTCTTACTCATCCTTACTTGTCTCTCCATAATCCTTTATTGTCTAGTTAGATTCTATTATTGTCCTTAAGTTAGTTTGAGAGATAGTTTTTCATGATGGGTGGCGTGTTGCTATAGAGGAAGAAATAATGACTCTTGAGACAAATTAGACATGGGACGTTGTGCCTTTACCACATGGTAAAAACCTTATAAGTGTAAATAGGTGTTTATTATGATGGGTGGCACAGGGATATGCTCAAAGATTCTATTACTCGATTAAAAGCTTATTTAATGGCACAGGGATATGTCAAACCTATGACATAGATTATTTTGAGACTTTTTCTCCAATGGCTATGATTAATTCCATTCGTTTGTTTATCTCTCTTGCTTCTTCTCAAAATTAGGCTCTTTATTAACCAGATGTTAAAAATGTTTTTCTACATGGTGATTTACTTGAGGAGGTGTATTTAGAGCAACCACCTGGGTTTGTTGCTCAAGGGGAGTATGGAAAAGAAAAAGCATGCCAATTGCAAAATTCTTTGTATGATTTGAAACAATCTCTTTAGGTTTAGTTCAAAAAATTTAGCAATGAGGCAATGGAATTTGAGATGAAGAAAAGTGATCATGATCATTCTATCTTCTATTAGCATTTAGATTCAAGTTGTACTCTTTTGAGTATCTATACGGGTGACATTGTGATTACTGGCAGTGATAGATTGAGTATTTCAAAATTGAAAGCTTTTCTTCAAACCAAATTTCATACTAAAGACCTAGGAGAATTTTGGTACTTCTTAGGCATTAAGGTTGCTTGAAATAAACAATGAATTTTCTTGTTATAGAGAAAATATGTGCTTGATCTTTTGGAGATTTACTTGGAGCCAAACCATGTGATACTAATATGATTCTGAGTGTCAAGCTTAGATTAGAAGATAAAGACTTACTAGAAGACCCAGAATGATACAGATGGTTATTAGAGAAATTGAACTATCTTACTATCACTAGGCCTGACATTGGCTTCCCAGTGAGTATAGTAAGTTAATTTATGAATTCTCCAAGAAGCTCTT
Source organism: Saraca asoca (assembly GCA_026873985.1). NCBI lineage: Eukaryota > Viridiplantae > Streptophyta > Magnoliopsida > Fabales > Fabaceae > Saraca > Saraca asoca. The sequence continues at coordinate 21,973 of JANHAO010000062.1, forward strand.
GTTGGGATGCAATTATACACATCCTAAAATATCTCAAGAAGGTAACTGGATGTGGAATCTTGTACAAAAATCATGGCCACTATAAAGTAAAATGTTTTTCTAATACATATTGGGAAAGATATCTAATAGATCAAAGATCTACTTTGGGGTATTGCGTGTTTGTTAATGCAATCTTGGTCCTAGAAAAGTAAGAAACAAGCCTATGTATCTTGGTTAAGTGCAAAATCTGAATATCAAGTTATGGCTTATGTTACATCTAAGCTTGTGTGCGTTTCTTACTTTCTTCATCAACTTGGGATTGAATCCTTCAGAACTATGCAACTATGGTGTGATAATCGGGATGCCACTCGCATTGCTACAAATTGAGTCTTTCATGAACGAACAAAGCATATAAAGGTTGATTATCATTTTGTTAGGCAGAAACTTTAGGAAGGAGTTATTGATTTAAGACATATTAGAATTGGAGATCAACATGCTGATTTATTTAGTAAAACACTTTCGAGAAAATAGATTGATAATATTTGTAACATGATGGGCATGTTTGATATTTTTGCTTTAGTTTGAAGGGTAGTGTTAGTAAATAGGTTAGCTAAGTTATGGGCCTATAAAAGTCAATAAGTCATGGACCTATTGTAACCTTACTTCATTTACACAATTTTCATTGTAAATAGATTTGCCTGCTACATTGTTTAATATGGCTTCACAATTCTTTCTCTCTTAACAATACTTAAATTTATTTTCTTCTAATTGCCCTTAATAGGCTTTTTTTTTATTCTTATTTCCTACTATTTTGAGCCAAATTTTGCAGGTTGGAAAGCTCTGACTCTAAGATAGATCATTCGCAGAAAAGATGTGAGATTTTGATTTTTTGGAACCTCCAAATGAAGCAATACAATTGAAAAGAACAAAGTATATAAAGATTTCAGTACAGATGGTTATATATTACATCAAAAGGCATAAAATGAGGTGTGAAATTACAAACATGGGAGTGTGAAAATTCCTAAAAACTATAAAAATTAGCAGAGTGTTGAATTATGTAGCAAAGTGCCACAAAGAACATGGAGCGTGTTATGGTAAGTTGAGTGATTATTAGACTAAAAAGTGTTCCTCTATTAGTGCGTTGATGCACTATTTACAAGGATCGTGGGTAGTTTTCTTTGAATAACTATTCATGAAAATTGACCTTAGAAAAATGGATGTGTTTTTTTAAAAAAGAAAATAAAATATAAAAATTTAAAATAAAAGTGATAAAATAATCGTAAGGTAACTGTTCATCATATGCTTGACACGTGCATTTATTTTAGTTATATTTGTTAACTACTTGATTTGTATCGATCCAACCAATGTGTTTTGACTCTAGCATACAATTGATCGATACCAAAATAGATGGCTAACACAAGCCTCAACATTGATTCGATTCTTAAAATTCTAAGTTGAAATTTTGACATATCAAAAATTTCAATTAAATCATAAATATCGAGTCAAACTATGATCTCACAATTTAGTATTTGAAATCAGATTTATTAATTATTTCTAATGTGCTAGAAATTTATTTTGTCACTTCATCTTCCTTCCTACGTCAAACACTCAAGGAGACTAATAAGTTTTGCTTTTTGTGCTACTATTGGCATCAATAACATATGGTGAGGAATTGCATGGCACCACTTAAGATTGGCTGGCTTATTGGGACAAATGCCAAATATGTGACTAGGCACATGTTGCATTTAATTTTAATAAACTACAAAATTATCTCATAGACTAGGTTATAAGTAGTTTTTTTTTTTTTTGAGAGCATGGATAAATTACTTTTGATTAGTCCAAAAAAAAATATAAATTAATTGAGATGCGCACTGTCATCTCATCTCTAATAAAAGAAATTACAAAACATATTCTTCTTACTCTTAACTAAAATTTTACCTATGTTTTTTTTTTATAATATATTCGAATGGGGGAGAACAAATAACAAGGGGAGTAAAGGAATAACTATTTTTTAAAATAAATTGAACTAAAATGTAAAAAGATAATCTGCTATTTTTTTCTCCAGAACAAAGTATATTTTGTTGCCTTCGTGCATGGAGAAACTAGAGGAGTAATTATAATCAATCATGCATGGTAAAATTAATTTTACATTTTGAAAGGCTAATAGGAAAAGCCCTCAAATAAAAGTGCTTTTCCTTTTCATTTTTCCAGTACAACTTAAATTTTGATACATAAATTTTAAAGATTGTTGGTCCCAAAAAATATAGAATAAAATGATCTTGTCCTTTTTTATATTTGTAAAATATGTATACTATCTTGAAATAGATTGAATTCTTATTTAATTCGTAAAAGCGGAAGTCTTTAAGAAAATAACTTGTATTTGGAAGTTAATTAAATAATTAGGATCTTAATTGGAATTACTGATTTGATACTGGATATCAAAATCAATTAAGCAATTAAAAAATAGATTATATGAGAGTGTAGTTGAAATAGCTTGTTCAGCAGCAATTAAGCAGTTAAACAAAATTGTATTTTAGCAAAAATATACTTGTCTAGTAAAATTAAATTGTGGAATTATAAAGAACAATAAAGAACATTTCAATTTTTAAAGTGGTTCAACTTTAATTGAAAGCGTAGTTAAAGTCTATATTCACTGGATCAATCCTTAATAAGATAACCACTTTTATCAATAACGACAGGAATTTAACTGGGCTCCTGAGTAGCTAGTTCATATAGAAGAATTACATCGAGTTCTTACTAATCTATTACACAAGAATTAAATTGGGCTCTTGCAAACTTAGATACAACAATTCTTCTATCTCATATAGACTATGATCAACCTCATAACCTAGAGACATTTAAAGAATTCTTTATAATTTTTAACTAGCTATAATTAACCTTATAAGCAAAGAAGATGTAAAGAGAAGATCAACCTCTTCCTTTATATCTCTAATTTCTATCAACCTAGAAATTACAAAATTAAATCAAGAAACAAGGTAAGTAATATAATACCAACAATTGAGATGAATATCTCAATTATCTAGTTATGAATTCTTTTTAATTTTGATTCAAGATCCTATGAATCGTAAGATCTGATAAGGTAGATGATAAATCTGATTTAGCTTTAATAGCTCTATGTTTTCACACTTGAAATATATGAAAACTGTGAAAATTGATTGAGTTTGAAATAAGGTTAAGAGTATTCATAGTTGTTGTAACTGACTTTCAAAATATAACTAACTTTCTATCCTTGAATCAATTCGTGAATTAATTAATAGTGATTACTAACTAATAAATTAATTTGTGAATTGATTTATCGATAAATATCATAACGAATGTTCATGACCAAATTGATGCATGAATTGAATCATAATATTATATGATTAAGTCTTGAATCAATCACTTAATCGATTTAAGTAAAAATCCTAACCTTTGGTAAAAATATTTTTCAAAACTTTTCTTCATGAATCGACTCGAATACATTTTTAGAAGTTATTCAATATGAATTGATTCGTGAATTAATTCACATAGTGTAAAATAATTTTCTTAAAATTTGCACTTGTGAAAAATTATTTAAAAACATTGTTTAAAAATATTTAATATTAGTTCACTTCAAGTGGTTTATTTTTACTAAGTGTTGGACTTTTTTAAATGTCATGAAGCATCTTCAAAGATCATGAATTTTCTCCACATGTTATAAGTTTTCTTCATATATATGAAGTGCCTAGTTCTCAAAGTAAGTTAAGAGATACAAAAAAAATAATATAAATAAGGAAAATACACTTTACCCACCTAAAGTTTGCCTTTGGGACAAATTACCCTTCTGAAGTTTAAAATCGAACATTTTAATCTTATAAGCTATTCTGAAAAGTGAGATAGTTAAATAAGATATTAAGTTTGATGGAAACGGGAATAATTTGTCCTTAATGCAAACTTCATAAGATAATTTGTTTCAAATGCAAATTTTAGGGGGGTAATGTGTATTTTTCCCTTAATTATTTAAGAGTTTGAAATTGGTAAGTATTGATCTATCGGGATTATATATAGTAAATAATTAAGGTTTAAATGTAATTTTGATCCCATTAAAATATAAATAAAATTATTTTAGTTCCTTAATTTAAAATACTTAACTTTGATTTTCTTAAGATATCAATCACTAAATTTTAACCCTTTATTAAACTTCTATTTCATTACTAATGAAAAGTTAGCATTTAATGGTATTAAGTATTCTTATTTGATGTGGTACACCTTTATTATCATAATTATGTACGTACTTTAGATATATATATATTACTCATGGATTAATGAGTTTATTATATATACGAAACCAATTTTAAATAATTCTTAATTTTATTTTTATAAGTTAACATATATTTAATATTGTCAATACATAAATTTTACACAAATTTATTAATAAAAATAATTACATGTTTTTTTCAAGAAATTTTTAAAACAAAAATACAAAGACAATTTATTTAATAATAAAAGTATTAAAAATATTGCATAACAAAATTATAATTATAAAACTTAAAAAATCGTCATAATATAAAATAAATAATAAAAAAAGACATAAAGGTAAAATTAATAAACAAAGAATCAATAGAGGTTTTAGTTTTTATAGTTTGACTGAATATGTAATTTAACCATTATAGTTTTATTTTGTGTAATTACATCCTAAAGTTTTAAATCATTTATAATTAAGTCCTTGTCATTAACTAAGGTTAAATCCAACTAATAGAATTTTATGTGTTTACTAAATTTATGTACTTGTGTTTTTCTTTTGTTAACTTGCTATATTTACCTCACCAAAATTTATTTACTAACCTTTACTTATCATAAAAAAATTATCTTCATTAATTTTTTTCGGAGAGAAAAAAAAAAGAAACCTACATGTTAACAAGAATTTAAAAGTTTTTTTTAATCATTAACTAAGGACAACAAAAAAATTAAATTCTAAGTAGATTTTAAATTAGTTCATATTATATGGATTTAATACAAGTTGACAATAATGAATATTCAACTATAAATTATTTTAATCTTTAAGATGTAATTACATAGAATAAAACTATAAGGATCAAATTATAAATTTGATAAAACTATAAGGACTAAAATTTTTATTAACCCAAAAACAAATTAAGAAAGTATGTATATGATATTACTTCTTCTCAAGTTACTTTTTTTAGCTGGTGTTTTTTTTTTATCTTTATACTAGAAGTTTTTTGTACTAAAAATTGATATCCATTATTATCCTAATTTATTCATTTATATTCAATTTATATTTTGTTAATTTAAACTTGTATTTTCAATAGTAAAAATGCAAAAAGTCCTCCTTAGTTTTTGGGTGGTTGGATTATATCACTACCAACTTTCAAATTTTGGAATATAAGTCTTATATTATACAAAACCTTGAATGAACATTCATTGTCTACATAATTAATCATTTTATTTAATTATATAATTTTTTTCGTGAACTTGGTAAATAAGTATTACAATATTGTTGGACACTTGTTCATTTTCTTCATTATGTAATTAATGAAAATTAAGTTAGATATATAAAATTTTAATTAAATATATGAAAATGAGTTTGAAATTATATGAAAAAATAATACGATAAATTAATATACAATAATATTGTCTTGTTTAAAAAGTTAATGAAAAAATTATCCAACTAAATAAAATAGTTAATTAAATGAATAATAGTGCAAATTATAAGTTTTTTTTATATTTTAATACTTTAATTTCAAGTTTACAAAGTTGGTGGAGACTAATTTTAACCATCCTAGAGTGAAAAAGAATTTTTTTTTTTTTTTATGTTTCTCCATTTTCAATATGAACCCTAACTAAGTCAATACTAAAAATAATGGTAATAAATATTAAATTTTTTCTAAGTTAATATTCCAATATAAAAATATTAATACACTTTTATATTAGTATAGCTTTTTATTTATAAATTATTTTTAATTGTTTTGAATATTTAAGTTTAAATTAATTTATATAAATAATTATAATAGAATATAATTTATTACATGTTAATATAAATAGAAATAAGGGAAAATACACTTTACCCCTTAAAATTTATATTAAGGACAAATTACCTTCTAAGGGTTGTGTTTAGTATAAATTATCCTCTTTTTATTAAATTTAATATTTAATTTAATTGTCTCACTTTTTAGAATTATTTAGGATTGAAATGTCTAATTTTAAACTTCAAAGGGGAAATTTGTTTGAAACGGAAACTTCAGAGGGGTAACATATATTTCCTCCCATATTAACATGAAAATTTTCTATAAGTAATTAACTTACTACTTTCAACCAGACAGTATTTTACATAGCTCATTCATAAGACCTATGGAGATATTCATAAAAGAGTTCAAGACCTTTCACCTCCAATATAGTTGTACCACTAGCTACAGTAACCTACATCTATCTTTGATTTCTTCAATAAGTGAATTAAAACTCTTTTAAAACTAACAAAATTAATATTTAAAATCATTAAGTTCTTATAATATACCATTTGGCTTCAAAACACAAAATAATTTTTACAAGGCCATGATAATAAGTATTATCTCAAATATTTTGGTATAAATTTTATATAATTAACCCAGGCCTTTATACCAATCCAATTAAAGGCTAGAACTGAATCTTAGATTGGTCCTCATTCATATCATACTTAGAATCTAGCAATTCAGGTAAAGTTGCATTCTAATTTGAGTATTAGCCATTAAGGAAATGTGCCCCCAAACATTCTGCGAGCCTGAATAATTTGAAATCCAACTATTCCTCTCTATCAAGACCTTCTAGTGTGTGTGTGTGTATGTGTACATATACTACATACCTAATAAAGAAGCTGAATTTTAAGACAAACATGAGCACTCAACAAAGTGATCACCAAGCTAATTTCATGGAAAAAAAAATCAATCCATTCATTTCATACATAGAATTTGAAAATTTGGTTTCAATTTGAGTATTAGCCAACAAGAAGATGTGCTCTAAACATTCCATAGGCCTAAACAATTTGAGATCCAACCCTTCTTTTCTATCCATATATATCTAATAGAGAAACTGAATCTCGAGATATAATCATGAGCATAAAGCCATCACAAAACAAATTCCATGGAATAAACATCATTTCGTTTATTTCATACTCAAATTCTAACAACTAAGGTGAAGTTACATTCTGATTTGAGTATTAGCTACCAAGGAGATGTGCCCCAAACATTTTGTAAGCTTGAACAATTTGAGATTCAATCCCTTATCTTTATCGAGACCCTCTCATATATAAATGTAAGTATATACCTAATAGAGAAGTTGAATATCAAGACATTCATTCATTTCAGAATACATGTATCACAAAGGAATCAAACTAATATTTTGATTATAATTATACAAAGAACCTTAGTGGATGGATCGTTTAAGTTATCTTATCAATGATATCTTCTCCATAACTACTTTTTGCTTTTACAGTATGTCTTAAACCAATAATATTACTTTTAATATTCTTTAACTTATAGTGACTTATAAGATCCTTCACAATTACCACTACTAAAGAATTATCATAGAGGATCACTTTGAGTTATTCTAAAGATGGTACTATATAAAGGCTTAACAAAATATTTCATAAGATATACCATTTCTTTGAAGCTATATTGATATAAACATATATAGTATTCATAGTGGATTGGTCTGCACAATCTTTCTTTTTTTAAATTTCTAGTATATTGCACCTCAACCAAACATAAACATAAGCTTAGTAATTAGTTTTTGTGTATCCATACAACCTTATAATCAAAATCTATGTAACCGATTAGTCATACCTAATCAAATTAATCAATCAAATCACATTACATAATATGCTTCAAATACTTGCTTTACATTTTCCTAGTGAATCTTCACAAGACAAGATTAAAATTTAATAAGAACTCTCATTTAATAGGCAAGATTAAGCCCAATGCACACTAAAAGCATATTGAAACAAGACTTTATCAAGTCTATCTTAAGAATTATCATGATAGAAGAATATGAAAACAAGGCTTCATTAAGTCTATCTTAAGAAATAAGAAGACACTAATTTATAATTTCTTTGACAAGTCATAAGAAATATAACCATTATAGTAATAATCCATCTTAAACCAATATAAAAGAGTATCTATAAGTTTTGTAAGAGAAACCGATTCTCTTTTGTGCCATTTCCATAATAATTTTGATTTTAAGAATATTAGAGGTTTTATCTAAATCTTTCATATCAATCATATTAAAATGTCAATTTTTTTTTATCTCTATATGAAAACACACATCTCTATGGGCAAAAAAAATATTATCTACTTAGAAAATCAAAATAACAATTGTAGCTCCCACTATTTTTGTATATACTCAATAAGCCTCATAATTATAAACAAAATCATATGCTTCAATAACTTCTTGGGATATGAGATTCTATTATCTAGAGACTTGTCCAAGATATAAATGAATCACTCTTTCACTCTTCTCATAATCTCTTGATAACATTTTCTCTTAAGAGAAAGCACTCCTCTTTATTTAACTTGTCTTTGAAGAATTACAAACTATCTCATAGTTTCCTAAAAAATAACTTCTCTTTGAGCATTTTTATTATAACAAAAATGTTTTTATTTAAACTTCACATTCATACTATCAATGATCATGTTATCTATTAGATCGTACAACCTATACCCTTTTAATTACTTTGAATAACCGATAAACTATCATTGTTTTTTGGTTTTGCTACAAGTTCATTTTTTAGTAGGATTGAGTATAATGATATGAGCAACATAAATCCTAAACTTTCACTTTTCTTGTAACAATGCTAAACCTCCACTTTTCTTGTAACCTCTTGATAACCATTTCTCTTAAGAGAAAACTTTTCTCTTTATTTAACTAATCTTTGAGGAACTACAAACTGATTCATAATTTCCTCAAGAATGACTTCTTTTTGAGAATTTTTATTATAATTAAAATGTTTTTATTTAAATTTAACATTCATACTCTTAATGATCTTCTTATCTATTGGATCATACAACCTATATCCTTTTAATTACTTTGACTAACCAATAAACAATCAAAATTTCATATTCATACTCTTAATGATTATCTTATCTATTGGATTGTACAACCTATACCCTTTTCATTACTTTGAATAACCAATAAACAATTAGCTTTTTTTTTTTTTTTTGCTACAAGTCATTTTTTAGTAGAATTGGGTATAATAACATAAGCAACACAATGCTTAACTTTCATTTTTCTCATAAGCTCTTAATAACCATTTCTCTTAAGAGAAAACGCTTCTTTTTATTTAATTAGTCTTTGAGGAACTACAAACTAACTTATGACTTCCTAAAAAATGACTTCTCTTTGAGAATTTTTATTATAATTAAAAAATTTTTTATTTAAATTTCACATTCGTACTCTCAATGATCATCTTATTTATTCGACTTACAGCTTATACCCTTTTAATTACTTTTAATAACCAATAAAGAATCAATTTTTTTTTTTGTGTTTTGCTACAAGTTTATTTTTTACTAGGATCAGGTATAATGACATGAGCAAAACAACGCCTAAACTTTTATATAATTCAACTTATATTATTTACTAATTCAAAGTTCATAAGAATCTCCTCTATAGACTTAGAAGGAACTTTATTTAGAATATGAACAATAATAAGGAAAACTCATCCCAAAAGTAGTAAAATTTTTGCCAACAGCCAATATAAACCTTACCATTTTCAACAAAGTTATACTACGCCTTTTAGCATCACCATTCTGTTCAAGTATATGTTGCATAATAAGAAAATGAATAATACCATTCTTATAATAAAATTATCAAATAAATCAAATTAATTTTCATTTTTACTTAAAAAAATATTTTAATGTCTTAACCCTAATATCTATAATGATTGATGTGAATATTAATCCTTTCATTGATAATCACTAGCCTGTATTTCAATTCTATCAATTCATTTTATTGATGACTTGTTGAATTTCATTATCTTTCAATGACTCAAATCGAATGGATAAGAAAGAGAAAGGAACATAAGTGATCATAAATTGTTAATATATATATATACACAAATTAGGTCTTATATAATGCATAAAGTCTTTGCCCATTAAGGCATATGACTCTTTGACACTTGATTTCTGCTTTTACATAAACTTTTCAAAAATACAACTATATCTCCCTGGCTAACTTTTCTGGACATTCTTTTACAACACCCCAGGTTCTTTTAGGGGCAAAACAAAATAAAGTTAGTTTTAACCTATAACACATATAGGTTCAAATATATAGGTTAGACTAACTCTATCCTTAACAATTCAATGGTTATGCCATGTACATTTTTAAAAGATGATCAAAAAGTAAGTGTATGATAGATCTCCTAAGGATCAAACTAACTCATATATATCATCAACAATACATTAGGGGGCATAGAGGAATGATTTCTACCTTATGCAACACTTCATATCCTGCCAAGTTTAAGATTATCATATAATGTATCTTAATTTCATATGCTTTTAATGGACTGCTAACTATAGTGGTGAATGTATTAGCTATAATTTCCATTAATTAATTATCTATCTTACTTTTTAGTGGGGGATTGACCACTAATTGTTGAGTGTTTGAAAAATAGTCCATAAAATAATGAGTCCGGGGATCAATGAGATAGATACATACTAAACATATGAATTCACCACACAATAAGAGCCTTACATTGATACACATGTATATATACCATCAACAAATAGTTGCTATTTATGTCATTTCCATAAAGGATTAAAAGATATTCAAAGACTTATCATTGAGGTAATTCACATTATGCATTTCTCAGGACATTAGGCCATTCTAGGCCAATTTTGGATCTCATAACCATATGTTAACATTTCGAATTTATTATGTATATCAATTTCATGATATCACATTTCAACATTTCATGTGACAACAATATATATCATGTAGTGCATAGTCATAATTCAATTATAACGCTCCATGTTACTCCAATCTCGCCTTATCCCACATAAACCTAGCCTTTTCCCTTGCAACACCCACATTATGCCTTTCTTTTTGCCTCCAGCGTCCGCCTTATGCCCTTCTACCATGTTGGAATATGCAGCCAAGATCTAGTTCATTATTTCTCACCATAACCTATCATTTTCATATCAAGCCTCAAAGAGCTTTTAAGTTTGCAATCATTCCATTCTCATAATGGATATCTTATAAATTTCATATGAACATGTTTCATCATCATTCATACATTGTGTATCATTTCATATTTCGCATACATAAACAAGATTTGCACCATATAATCATTCATTGTACATGATTATAACTCCAATAACAATCATATCTTCACAATATTGTATTTCCCAATTATAGTCATTCATTGTCATCCTCATACTTATCTCATAAAAACTTTGACTTGAAATGCATTGACCAGTTACTAATGTATGCTTAATAACTCAATTCCTTGGTGTTAACTTATGAATTACATTTTTATAATCTCCTATTTATTATGTTTTAGTTCTTTGAATTCATTAGGAAAGTAACTCAAGAAATTACGATAGAAGTTAGAAAGAAGTAAATATTTGTTAAAAAATGTGAAATAATATTTGTTAAAAAATGTGAAATTTTCTAAAAATGTGACCAAAATCATGATTAGAACACTGAAGAAAAATGAGTGTGATTGTGATTAAAATTGAAAACTTACTTGTGAAAAGACTTGATTTGACTCGAGAAAATACAATTAAAAAGGCAAGTCTGTTCACTAAATTTTGAAAATTCTTTGGAAGTCTAATTTCAAACGTGATCATAATAAAAAAAATAGGGCATAATGGGTTAATTTGAATTGTGAGATCCTAGTTCAAAATTCAATTTGAATTGGTTAAGAAAAATTACTGAGTTTCTGTGAGCATGATCGCAGGTTTAGTTCAAAAATGTATGATTTGACTTGCATAAGCAGATTTTGCATATTAATAGCAAAAAAATAAGGGAAACCATTTCCAACACCAAGACACACTATAGGATCTTATTATCCGATGTTTTTGGAAGTATAAACAAACGCAAACTCAGCTATTCCAACATCATACTCATTAATATTCAAGCAATCCACTTAATCATCAAGTTTTATCATATCATCTCAAAACCCATTTTTTTTACTAACTTGCACCATAAATCAATAGATCTCAAGCAAGAATCACATCAAAATTCACAAGAATGGTTAGTATTACTTACTTTAATAGCTTGAATACAAGAAATTGCAACTATTTCACCAAAATCTTCTATGCGTTTCAAATAGAAAATAAAAGCATAGTAGCTTCTAATCCTTTTTTCACAGATTTCTCTCATTAACTAATTGTGTATGATCAAATTATGATTCTTATATCATAAATAAGGATATATCTAACAAACTTAAGCTCTAAAACATCGGAAAAAATTGGCTTGATTCATGGGTTAAATAGTATCATAAATAGTGATAGAAAACTTAAAAAAATTCTTAACTTAAGCTATACTCAATAAATCAATATGATTTTGATATCAAAATAAAGAGGAAGATAAGAGGATTCAACAGTAAAAATATGATAAAATAATAGAAAGAGTCAAGAAGCTTACTTGTAGAGTGAGAAAGTGAAGATTTAGAAAGAGAAAGTGGAGGCTTGTTGAGGAAGAAGAAATGAAGCTTGCATAACTTCCTTTAGGCTGAAGACAAAGAAAAAAAAAGAAGGGAAGGTGGCTTAGAGAAGGGGAAAAATAAGTCAATTTCTCACTATTTACAAGTTAACCACTTCTCTATTTCCATATTTCATTCATTTTGAGCTCAAATTTAACACACTTATCAATTTTCAAAATTTATGAAAATTTTATACAAATTAATTAAATTAAACACCTTCATAATGTCTATAATTTTATGCTCATTTGATATTTGTAACCCTTATTTCAAAATTTTGAAGTTTTCTGAAAATAAAATTTCAAAATTACAAATTTTTATTCTTTGAACATTCTTGAATAACTCTTTGATCTTCAAATGATTTCTAAAATCTATATATCAATTTTTACTATATCTAGGTTTCTCATAATTCAAAATTTATAATTTTGAAGTTTCAAAAAATTTTGAATTTCCCTTTTCAGTTTTTTTTTCAAAAAAGCCATCTTATCACCAAAATGAATTCTAATAATTTTGAGATGTTACATTTAATCTTTCTACCAATTGTATTCACTGCTTCTAATTTAAATTGCTTAATACATAAAAGTTTCTATTACCTCACTCATATTTTGTAAAAAATATAATTATCTAAATCTTGAATAATTATCAATAAATATAATAAAATAAGAATGACCTCTTTCTAATATACACATTTATATAACCACTAATATCCAATTGGATTATATAAAAATATTCATTTTTATCAGCCTTTCAAGAGATAGGAAATTTACTTATTTTTCAATACAAGCAACTTTCACAAATTGAAAATTCATTTTTTTCAAAATACCCTTATTAAATTGTCCTTAATTGATATCCTTATCTATATAACCAAAACAAATATGGCAGAGATAAAATTCATTTGATTGAAAAATTCACTAACAACATTTCCATATAAACTAAATTGATATATTTTTAGGATTTTAAATCCTTTCAACACAACTTCATCTCCTTCATACATGGCACATAATTTTGTTCAAAGAAAATTTAACTTTTTTTGAGCAAGCAAACAAACAATTTTCTTTATCCAGAAAGATAATATTTTAAAGGAAAAACTTTATTATATTTCAACTTTATCTCATAAATTCTAAGGTTTTCAAAGAAGTTTTCTCATGATTTCCCATATAAATGAAACTTTATCCAATATCAATTTCCTTGATTTTTCTAAACCTATGAAAATTAATAAATATATGAATTATAATTATTAAATCAGCCTACCAACTGAAGGGCTCATCATTGGAAACATATATTAGAAGAAAAAACTCACTTGCCTTATATTCTATTTTATTCTATTTTTTATATGATAATTATTTCTAGTGTAGCTAAACTTGTTAGGGATTCGTGATAAAGAAAATTATATTTTTACTTGTTCAGATTCATAATAAGAAAATTATATTTTTAGAAACCTTGATAATTCCAATTTTATCTATTGGGAATTCATAAGAATTATTCAAAGATACATATTTGCATTACCTATTGAGATTTTGCGAAATCTAAAATGATAATAAAATTACTAAACAATTAAAATGTACATATATCCACATTATCCATTGGGGATTTAGTGACACATGAAATAATAATAATAAAATTATTATACAATATAAAACTAAAATATGTAATCAACAATAAACCATAACAATTGCATTACCTATATATTGTGGATTTTGTAATTTAGAACAAACAACACCATAGGTAATTAACGAAGGAAAAATTAACACAATATTACATCCTTCAAGATTATATGAAAATCATATATCATGTAGAGGCTTAAACATTTGTAATTATAAGAAATAATAGATTCTTGCATAATATAAAATAAAAAAATAATTATAAATGAAATAATCATAAAAGATTATTAGATAATGTCATAGGAATATAACTTTCAATTTAAGAAGATCTTCTCTAGAATAGAATTTCTTCTTAATTCTCATAAGATACAAATCTCTTCTTAAGTCGCAAATGTTCTCCATAGGTCTCGGATTCTTTTAAAGGTCACGAACTTTTCCTGCATGTTATGAGTTTTCTTCTAAAATCAATAAAATTTTTAAATTCTTATAAAAGGGGCCTTGTCCCCAAAATTTTTAAAATAATATATTAGTATATGATAATTTTTAAAAAAATTATTTTATATAAGTCATTTGACCGGTCAATCTGGTACTAGATACAGTTGATCGTTAATATTAATTAAAGGGTAGAATCAGAATGACAAAAATATGCTTTTATATCCGTATCATGGTTACGAATCCATATCAGTTAACATGAATGCCTAGCTACTCTACACCTATATCAATGTTTTCGGTAATTTGATAGCAAAAAGAGTTTTATCAAGGCCGGGTCAAATTACACGTATAGAAGTACTAATGAATTGGTCAAATACACTATCGTTTGCCCTCGACAATAAATCAAGGAAAAAGATATAGTTTACAATAAAAGAAATTCTATAAAAAGATACATTATTCACAACACGATAACCATCCTTACAAGGGCAAATAGGCAGGTAGCAAACTCTTTCTCAAGCAGTGACAACGCCAGAAATTTTATTGCCATTTCTCATTATTCGGGCAATTGCATTTCTTCACTCATGCTTCGACGTCAATCGTCTCACAAACGTCATACGGTGATCATCCCCTGCACCGAACCCTTTTCTATCACTCTCGTGATCATCTGTCTATGCAACATTTTTGTACAAATAGTTCAATAATATTTGATAACCGAACAATATGATCGCTCCTTTTAACTATAACCACTATCTGACATAATTAATATTGTTCTGCAATGTTTGCGATCCATATTAATGTCAATTATGTAGTCTTATTCATTTTTTGATCATTTTACCCTTGGTTACATATTTATATAAAAACAAGAAGAATGACTTAAAACCTGAGTCCACATTTTATCTTAAACTTTTTGTATATACCCTGCTCACCTACTGACTTAGGTATCGGAGTATTCTTTGGTGAATTTAACCACCATCATCAGTGCTCTTTCCCCTATGTAGGTCCCTAGCGCCACTCCTTATAGGCCGAGAGTTTCTCACGTTGTGATCCTTTCATTTCTTTTAATTCTTAGCTATCTTTACATTCTCGTCATTGACTTCACATGGATGTTAGAAAATAAATACAACCAATTCAATTTAGATTGCATAATGTATACAAGAGACTTAATATTTTGTAAAAAATACATACAATAATATGTGGTATCACTACAAGAATATTAGGATTTAGCAATGGATTCTGATAATGAAATACTAGCAATGGATTTCTAACTCAAAAATGAATTATAAAACTATATTGGATATTTTAAATTTAGCGTTGGACTTAGTGATAGGCAATATAATTTCTGTCACTAATTCTGTCACTAATGATTTGATCTGAATTTTAGCAACTAAATTACTAATGAATTGCATGATATTAAAAAAAAATGAGTGAATACTAATATGGCAATGGATTTGGCAATGGACAATAAAAAGATCTATGAAATTTAAAAATTCCTCACTAACTTTGTCACTAATTCTCTATAATTGTATTTTCTATTTCTAGAAATTGTAATTTCTCAATTACTGATGGATTTAGCAATGAATATGCAACAATGATCGAAGTTCATCGTTAAATTTATTGCCATATGAAATGCATTGTTTCATTTAATTTTAGCAATAGACTTGTCTATCGCTATTTCCATTGCTAAGCTTTGTTAAATTTGCCCATTTGAGCTTTTCCTCCTCCATTAGAGTTGCCGGTAGTTTTTCATTCAAGCTATAGTCATTCTCTTTTGATTTGGTTTGAAAAAAGTTAGAAAAAGGTAAGGCTCCAGCCAATCCATTTTTATGATTTTGTTGCAATGCATGTTGATTTTATGGTTAATTGATGTTTAGGGCATTGATCTTAGTTAATCAATTTGACTTATTGTCATTGTATTATATAATTTTCATTTTTAGGGTTTAGTAAAATTCAATTTGTGAAATAATTGACTTGTATGTAAATGATAGAAGGCTTTCTTGTGGTATGGTTGTGATATAGGATTTAGAGTTTTGGATTCAATTTTCTATCTATTTTTCCTTTATTAGAGAATTTTTAGTGATTTTATTCTTTTTTTTTTGTTATATGTGTGTGGGGGGGGGTTAATCCACTATAATCTCACACACAATGACCCAAGATCAAACCTGGGATACAAACGAAGGTAAGGCCTTTAAGAAACATCAAATATCACTTAAGCTAAAGGTCATCAGCTTTAATTTAGTGTAAATTGTATTAAATTAGTATAGGCATGTATGCTTTATGCATACAATTATTAATTAATACAAATTTTATTAGATTGTTATACGATTTTTATTATATTATTGTGGTTATGTTGAGGATAAAAAATATAGATAGAACTTTTAAAAGGGTTTACATAGATAAAATTTAGTTTTCTAAAGTTTATAATGAAACCTGTAATACTTGGGTTTAAGGTTATGGATGTGCCTGAACATAGATAGTAAATATACAATAAAGTTAAGCATGGGCACACTGGAATTATGCGTAAGTTTTATTCAAAGAGTTAGGGGGTTCATTGCCCATGCATGTACAACGAAGATGTATTTACAAGCTAAAAAGATTATGTGCCCATGTGTAAAATGTGATTATAGGAACATTATATCTATTAAAGAGGTTAAAGAGCATTTGTATATAAAAGGGTTTAGGTCTAACTATGGTTAGTGGACTTCATATGAATAGGACTGTCTTGTGTATCCCTAAACATCGATCTAACATCATAGTGAAGAATAGAATAAGGAAGGTGGTAATAAGGAGAACCTATCATTGCATATGAGACAATGATAGTTGATACATTTTGGCTAGAGTTTGGTCATAAGCATGTTTCCCAACATGCAAAAGAACCCCCAAACCCAAATGCCCAAGGATTTTATGACATGTTAGTTGTTGCACTAACTCTATATTAGGGTTGTAATAGTCACACTATTTTATCCTCTAATGTTAGGTTGTTAAGCATTAAATCTAATTACCATGTCTTAAAACAATGCTTTAATAAGGTTGTATAAATCATAAGAGAGTACATGGCAAATGATAACCATATGCCTGCAAAAAATGCTTATTTTGTGGGGCTTCAAGATTTACATCCTCTCGCCCTTCGATTATAAAGATTGTACACATCATTGTCTATGACAAGTTAAATCAAGTGGCATTTCAAAAGTCCCTATGAGGAAGGAGTTTATTGCATCCCTCAAATGTTGAGGCATGAAAACATTTCGATCACACCCATCCTGATTTCAACTCAGAACCTAGAAACATATGATTAGGTCCATGTTTTGATGGATTTACTCCATATGGTCAATCGAGTTATACTTATGTTGGCTTATTATTTTAATCCCTCACAATCTCCCATTGTGTATACGTATGAAACAAGAGTATATGTTTCTTATTTTAATCATTCCTAGTCTATCTAATCCAAAGGCTAACATTGATGTCTACTTGCGACCACTAATAGATGAGCTTAAGCAGTTATAGGATGAAGGTGTGCAAATATACAATATTTCTTTGAAACATAATTCCAATATAAGGGCTACATTGATGTAGACAATTAATGACTTTCTTACATATGGGATGTTGTTTGGTTGGCAAACACATGGCAAGTTATCATGCTTCAAATTTATGGAATGCTCCAAGGCCTTCATAATGAAATATGGCTAGAAGACTTCTTTCTTTGACTATCATTAATATTGACTACCAATGTCCGACCAATATAGAAGGAATGAAGATGTTTTGAGGAAAAATAAGGTGAAAAAATTACATTCACCTCCTAGATGGACATATAAACAAATTTAAAAAGAGTCATGAATATTCCAAGAGTTGCAGACAAAGGTTGAGCAATGCAATTAAAGTGTTATGGCATGTATTACCATTACATTAAACATAACATCTTTTGGTATTTACCCTATTGAAAAATAAATTTAATTTGTCATAATTTGAATGTAATGCACATTGGGAAAAAGGTATTTGATAATGTATAGAAAACTATGATGATGTTAAGGGTAAAACTAAAGGCAATGCAAAAGCAAAAATGGATATCAAAGAGTTGTGTAAGTGTAGGGGATTAAAATTAGTGGACAAATATAACGATAGGATGATTAAGCCAAAGACACAATACTTACTTAATATGAAACAAAAAAGAGTAATGTGTAAATGGGTTAAATAGTTGAAGCTTCCTAACAACTATGCTTCAAACTAGTGAAGATGCGAGGACTTGAGATAGGCTAAATTTTTTAGGATGAAAAGTTAGGAATGCCATGTATTCATGGAACAGTTGATGTCAATTTCCTTTAGAGTTTCACTGGATGTAATTTATAATGCAATAATTGAGCTAAGCCTATTTTTCAAATATTTATGTTTGAGCTTACCATGGGAGAATCACTTGTTGCAAATGAAGTAGAACATCTATGTTACTATATGCAAATTGGAGCAAATCTTTCCACTAACCTGAAAAACTTCCAATACATTTACCATATGAGGCCTAGTTGGTGGCCTCATTCAATATTGTTGGATATATCTCTTTGAGAGATAAACACAAACGTCATCACAAGTGCTTACATATTTCCCATAATGTTGAAGGTATCCAACACTTAGTAATATTTGTCATGTTTTCCCTTCTTTGTTATATAGGTTCCTACACACATCTAAAAAAGAAAAGAACAAAGCTTAAGTAAAAGGTTCTATATGAGAAGCTTACATCACTGAGGACACTTTTACATTTTACTCACACTATTTTGAATTGCATATTCGCTCCAAGAGGACAAGAGTTCCTAAAAAGGACAATGGAGGTGACGTTGATGAAATTCATGATCATTGTTCTATTTTCAAATATCTTGGGCATGCTATAGGAGAGTCTAAATCATGGTATTTGTTTAATTGAGAATACCATGTGGTTCAAACATACATTTTGTTAAATTGTGATGAAGTGCAACTCTATCTGAAATAAATTCTCTATTCACTTAATAAAACTACTTATCAATCTCATATAGAAATGATGTACAATAATTGTTGTTAAATTACAACATGTTCTTCGATAACTTACATCACTTGTCATCATATATTAGTGATGTCAATTTGAATAATTAAATTGATAATGAATTTGCTAGTTGGTTATAAGGCTATGTAAGTATACCTATGTTTTCCCATGCATTGGAAAGTCCCATGAATTTTCTAATCTCACATTTTTTCCTAAATAGGTGCTTGATTGAAGTAACATAGTAACCAATGTAATTAGATGCATAGGTTAGGGACCCACTAGAAGGATCCAAACTTGGCCTATTTATTTTGTGAATGGTTATAAGTCTCACACTGAGGGATAGAGTTTGTATAAATCTACCTCCAATTTCGGTGTATGCATTAAGGGTTCAAACAATGCTCAATCAGAAAATGATTATTGTGAAAAACTTCAAGAAGTCTTGAAATTAGAATATGGTGGATTTCCACTAAGAAGGGCAGTTTTGTTTAATTATGAATGGTTTAATTAAACCTCTACCAAAGGTACCAAAATCCATCCTCAACATGGGATTTTTGAAGTACGTGTCATTCTTATGTATAGCAAATATAACCCCTTTATCTTGGCATAACAAGCAATTTAAGTGTATCATACTCTATATTCAAGTGGATTGATAGATCGATCAGATTAATTAGTGGTCATTAAGACTAAAGTACGTTCCCAAATCAATACTCTAATTGCAATGGCTACAAAAGATGCATTTTAAGATGATGAAAACATTAATACATCACCAATTGTGGCTGAGGATAACAATATACATTCACTGAGGGATGAGATAGGTGATAATGAAGAAGTGGAGTGGTTATTTGAAGTGGCATTACAAGGATAACATATGGTGTTTAAAGAAGATGAAGATGATGAGGAGGAAGGGACGGAGAAGAAGAGAAAGATGATGAGAAGGAGGAGGAGGAGGAGGAGGAGGAGGAAGATGAATACACAAAAGAAAACTCGAAAGATTAGATTAGTAGTGGGTAGGTGACAATACATGGTGAATTTGATCTTTAATTGATATTATTTCCTATTTCTCATGTTGAATTTTAGATTGACTTGATTTTATGTGTTTCAGCTTGACTTGATTTTATGTTTGATTCATTGGCTTCATTTTAAATTGGTTACATGTTTAGGAGTAAAAGGTGTTAAATTTACCATGTTATTTGATTATATTGAACATATCGTGAATTCTCTTAGCTGCCTTTGTCTCTTATTAAGTCATTTTATGTGGATTATGATAAATGACAATTACAATGTCAGAACACTCCAATGATGAATGTCTTCATCATCATCATTTTTATCCCTATGTGTATCATCCGGTATGAAATATGCCTTAACTTTTGAAGTTAATGAATTTTTTCCCACAAAGCTATATTTTTTAAAGTCCTAGCTTCTATTTTGTCAATGCCCATAGCTTGCTGGAGTTATATGATGCTAATGAGCTGAAAGATAGGAAAAAGAAAATGGATGACATTTATAATGAATCATTGGCCAAATATCATGTTGTTTACAATTATCTTATATTGTGAGATTCAGTTAGCTACTATATGCTTGCGTGGATGGTTGTAAGAATGGTGCTTGTAAGTTCCTATAGGCTCAAATTAGGTTATAGAACCCTTGGGATCATTATCACAAGATACATTTGGTTAATTAAAGCTAATAGCACAATATCGTGCTTCAGGGTCTAATTGACCAAACATTTCCTATGATATCAATGCCAAGATTCATTCATCCAATTTAAGGCATAGAAACTTAGAAGTGCGACACTTGCAACTGTCCACACAAACATATTATAGCTAACTGAATCTCCTAATGTGGGACAATTATAAACATGATATATGACTAATGCCTCATTGTAAATATCATCAATTTTCTTTCTCCTATCCTCTAGCTCATTAATATTATACAATTCATGCAAGTCATAGGCATTGAAAGAATCAAAGATAAGGCTTCAAAAAATACAGTTTTACATGAGAAATTCATAAACTTAAAAAGTTAACATATGTGTCACACTAGATGATGCATATAAGGATGAAAACACTATTATGATGTGCCATCTTTATTTGCAAACACAAATGCAAATGGGTGGGTGCTAAATTGCATTGAGGAGTTTAGATTTTATTCAATCATTTAATTTTGTAAGTTTATTTGATAATATTTTATATTATGTTTGGCTTGATTTTATGTTATTTGAAATAATTTGGGTAGATGAAATAAGTGTTGGCTGAATTCTATGTTTATTTGATTGAGATTTTTAATAGGTTAAAGGGAATAGGGTTGATAAGTGAAAAATACGTAGGTCCCTACTTCATTAGTTAACGATGAAATTTGTGACAAAATAGCCTAAAATATTCTAGATAGCAATAGAATAGCCTAAAATTTTTATAGTTAGTGACGAAAAGTCAAAAGTATTACTAGCTAGTAACAAAATTAGTGATGGACTGCATGAAATTTTTATTTATCAATCAATTCCTTCAAATACTTAGTGAAGGATTTAATGATGGACTATATCAGTCCGTCAATTATTAATTATTATTATTTTTTACAGATGTATTCTGTCACTATAAATCAAAGATTGTTTTCTAAATAACTTTTTACTATCTTGATCAAACTTTGGTGATGGAGTTGGTAATAGATTTTAATGATAGATTTCAGAACTCTGTTGTTAATAACTTATTGATGCCATCTTCATTGATGAATGTTGTTACGTTACTATTTATTATGGCAACGGATTTTAACGACGGATATTTTCGTCACTAAATCCCTATTTTTTTGTTATGTTTCAACATCAACGGTTATATTCAACTCCCATGAGGTTAAAATGAGGAAGTCTCACAAATTAATTGAGAACACCAAACTAACAGTATTCATCTTACAAATTACTATTCGAGCTTGTTTGGTTTTTATCATTATTCCTCTATTTTTACTCAAGTATTACACTAAGATGAGGATTGAAGTTTTGTTAAAGTTGATCTTTCAAATCCTGTTTCTATCATTCTCCTGTTTTTGTACAATTTAAAGATCAAGAAATCAAGATATGATCGAATGAAAACAACAGATAAACAACTTTTGAACCCACATAATAAACAAATTATTCACATAAGAAAATAATTTAAAATTAACCCTAATATCACAATCTTGTTAAAAACAATGAAACCTTGTTGCATATATTTAATATACTCTATAATGCAAATCCGATACGTCAAACAATATTGTCCAAATCTCAAAGCACGTGTATGCTAACACTGACCTTTGTTGCCAACACTGACCCTAGTTGCCTACAAAGTGACAAATCAGTATCTCTCAAAGTAGCTAAGCCATTTCAATTGTTATAAAAATTCAACTCTTTACAATATGTTAATGATTGCTTGATGAAAGTGTTTTGCTCCTAAAATATGCACTTACTTGCAGACTAACGTCCCTAGGTTATTCAGTGACCAGCAAAGCCTCTTTTTCTTTTTAAAATGAAAAATTTTGCAGCTACTCAGGTTCAGTTGAAGACATATTTGCTTCAAAACTTTAAAAAGACAAAGAAGCATGGGGTTGTTGGCTTATTTAGACCGCACTTAGCGGATGAGAGACGCTTCCTAATTTTCCAAGTTGCAGAGTAGATAGGTATCCACTTGGTGAATAGGTGGATCTTATCATGAATCAGAGAGAAAAGGCTATTCTCAATCATCTTGCTTTTCCAACTTCATTCAGAATATAAATTGATTGGCATGATATCGACGATTTTTTTTTTCTATTTACATAAGTGAAATTTGATATAATTTTTAGAAGATCTTGTCCTTTACATATATATATATATATATATTTTGGATTTAATTTTCAATTTTTATATGTGTGATTTTAATGATTTTGTCACTCTTATTATTTAAAAAAAAAAAAAAGCCTAATTGATATCACCTTTTTTTTATAACAAATAAAGTTAGTTTGCTTTTTGTATATATGTAAAAGTGATGGGGAAAGGGAATGTTACCTGAGAAAGTAGCACAATTTGACTACAAAAATATGTAAAATGCTATACAGATGGAAAATCTGTGCGTTGTCAGAATTTAAATTACGGGAGACAACATGAATTGCGATCATAATATTGTGGATGTAGTAGGTGTTGTAACTACATCAAATCGTAATTATGGTTCTTTTGAAAGTCACAGATGTCATAATGAGTTACGACCTCAATATCACAATATTACCTATTATTGTGACTGTAACAATCGCAATACACCCATTTATTAAATTTTTAATAAAATAAAAGCTTAAAATTTTAATATTTTACTTACAAATAGATTTTATATAATATGATATAATATTACGTTGAATTAAAAGAATTGATATAAAATAATATAAATTAATAATTACTTTATATGTTTTTATTATATTTGTGCCGATAAAATAAAATTTCACAATCACGATATCCGTGACCCACATTTTTAGTTTCGCAACACTTGCAACTTCAAAAAACGTATTGCAGCTGCGGCCATAATTTAAAATCTTGGGCATTGCCTATGTAATCACTACCTTCAAGAATTGTCAAGAATGGTTTATGAATTTATTTTATTATAAGTTATCTAATATCTTCAATTATTGTGGTTAGAAAAATACAAAAAAAAAATCCTTAATTTTGATGTAATTAAATTTTACTTCCATCAATTTTAAAAACTTAAAATTAAAGTCTTAAATTACACAAAATTTTGCAATTAACACTCTCAATTAACTTTTATTTAATTAAGTTTTTTTTCATAAATCTTTCAAATAAAAATTAGAATATTATTATCTATTGATTTACTATGTTATTATTATCTATTGATTTCAAACTCATATTTATGTATTTAATTAAAATTTTATATATCTAATTTAATTTTTATTAATTATATAATGTAGATATTGTGTGTAAAAAAAATAATGCGCCAAACCAATATCAAATGATATTATGATACTTATTTTAAAAAAATTTATAAAAAATACATAATTATAACTATTTATGTGGGTGATATATGTTAATTTTAAGATTTTATATAGTTTAAAATTTCAATTTCAAATTTTTGAATTAAGTTGACAGAAATAAAATTTAACCACACAAAATTAAAAATGATTTTTTTTAAAAAAAATTTTTCCTTGTGATTATATATAAAGATATAAATGGTAGTATCTATGTTGACAATGCCATTTCAAAAAAAATTTGCATGCACAAAAGATTCTTTTGCAATATTTTACATATGTGTATGTAAAAGTCTATGTAACTTTTAATCAAGTGAAACTTATGTCTAAGCCATCACTTTTAATGAAGTGAAACCCATGTTATCACAAAAGATTGTTAGAGAAAGAATTGTGTGGATAACTTTAAAAATGAGTCCCCTCAAAAGTCTCTCTCTTGATGGTAGAATAAATTAATTAAGATAGTGAAAGGCGTTTACTTGGGTCAATGCCTTTGGAGTTTACATATATCACAATTCACAGAGAGTGCAAGCAAAGCATCCCACCCAAATAATCAAATATCATTTATTTCTATCAGTGTCCTATTCGATGTGTCCAAATAGAGGTCCCAAAAAAGCAGAACCGAAAGGATAACGATTTGGTGTTGAAAAGGCCTCAATTGGCCACTATTAAATTAGAATGCCTCTAAATTTCAAGGAAGAATACAATAGAAACAAAGCTCAGTTACGCCAAAACCTAGCTTTAGCGCTACTCTTTTGTCTTTTTATTTGTATGCTTCTTGGATTCGTGTTAGATGGCCAATATACTTTGTATATCTAACCCCGTGGAGTAGACGTATTGCTAAGTTAGAATAATACTATTTCACGGCTTTTAAGACTTTGTCTATATTTTTAATAATATAGCAACATTTGTTTCTGTTTTTTGAACTTTTTTATTTTAATATTATAATTTTCAATACAATTTGTTACATGTTATATAAAATGATACGTAACGTATCAGATAAAATGCAATATGTGGATACTTTAAATTATAAAAAAATTAAGGATATGAATACAACAAGATTATTATCAATAAAATGTTATAAATATATTATATATAAGAAAATTCAATACAATTAATTAACAATTTGTTTCAAAATTTTAGAAATGTTAATTAAAGATATTCTCTTAAATATATTAAGACAAATAGTTAAGATCTCTATTTAATTCAAACATAAAAAAAAGGGTAAATTCATAAATCAATAACAAAAAAATATTTTGTCAAATATCCGATACTAACACATATCAAATACCGATACACAATAGAAAATGAAATATTAGTGTTTACATACTTGTTAATGGCATACCAATACCATTCCCTCCATAAAAGAAAATTATTATTATGTTAGTGTTGAAGAAGGAAGAAAAAAAAAATCACTCACAAGATGGTAAAGTAAAAAAATAAAATGGAGAGAAATTCATAAAAGTGATAAGTGATCAAAATAAAATTCTAGAAGAGATACAAACTACTGAAATTAGCAAACTTTTGATTGATAAAATAACCACTGCCTACTGTTAATGAGATAACAAGGTTTAATGTGGATTAACTTCAACCTTAGTACTATAGCTTCTGTATTTTTTGGTAACAAAAATGTAACAACTTAAGCAAAGACCATTTGAGCTCAATGATTAATACTTGTGCATTTGTGTTGAGTTATAACCTCAGCAGTTGGAAACGATTATATTAATGACTTGTATATTCGAAGAGGGCCATATAGCCCTAAAATTATATTAATCTTATTTTACAAGGTATCAAAATTGTTGCTTTCAAATTTGCCGTCCATTTGGTTTGATTTGTCTATATTATCACTCAACCATCTGGTGCCTTTTTTTTTTTTTTTGAACATCAAGACATCTAGATTATGGAATTTAAGAGGGTAATTTGGGTTTTTGAAAAAAAAAAAACTCAAATTTTAACATGGCTTAAAAGTTTAACAAAACTATAAAAGTACTGAGAGAACCCTGTTACAACAAGGACGGGTGAAAATCAAGGAATGGGCTTCAGGCCTTCCAATTTCCGTAAGAAATATGCGGTGTCCAACCCTAAAGTATTAAAGATTTTGGGCCTTAGGTTACAAATGATGATAGACTTTGAAGCCAGAAATCAAAACAAGACTTTGTATTCATGTTTATGATCATCGTAGGGATATGCCAATAACAGCCTCATGGTCTGTAGGACTCTGTAGTTCAACTTAATACTGATTGCATAAAATAAAATAGAGATTGGCCTCTGAATATCTGAATGAAAGATGTTATTCCAACGTTGCACCACTCACAACGTTTGAATTCATGTATTTTCATATAAAATATCGTTATTCATAATTGATATGAGAGGACATAAATTTAAATGTGAATTAATAGACGTATATAAGATCAATATTATTCCATTTAAATTAGTCAAAATTATTAGAAAAATAGTATTAAATATACGGGTGTTTGGTCACGTTTAATTCACATATTCTCACATTAACTATTGTTATCATAATCGACTCTCTAATGACATGAATTTAAACACAAGGATATAGACATAATAATTGTTATTGTTATTAAAATAATGATAGACCTATTATTTTTAGAAGTGGTGCTAGGCGCATAACTATTACAATTTACAATCAGCTAAAAGTGTGACCTCTACACATATAGTGTGGAACACATCTCTGAATGTAAGTTGATTGTAAATTTATTATACGTACAAGCAGGTTGTCTATATTTCTAGACATACTTATCAGTAGGTACTAACTAGCCAAATTAGACATGAGCAAGAAGGTCAAAGGAAGCTGGCCAAATCTCTCTTGGTACAGTGAAAACTCGAGCAGGAGATTACACACATAAGGTCTGATATTCTTATTTGCATGTTACTCTCGTACTTTGCTATACAAGATTTTTCTTTTATTTTTCAAAGAAAAAAACCAATTACAACTTTTGTAAGTTAATTTTGCTTAACTTTTTAATAAATACGGAAATTATTGACTACAAGTTTTTCAAGTACACATAACCAAAGCATAAACCTCATAAAAAAAAGCACGCAACTTTGTGCAAAAGAATGTGCTCAATGAAAATGGCCTTCCTGTATACTTGCAAAACAAGACATTCACTAAGGTGGAAGTTTGCACAAAGCTAAATAAAACCAGTGAATAATGTATTAATTCTTGAACTTGGCATCAGAAAGATAAGAAACCTACTTAGAAATTTTAGAGAGCATTAGCCTTGCCTTCCCACCTGTTGGCTGGCACAAGACAGTCTTGCAGTTGCCACATTCCACTACTGTCTGAGAGTGGCTATAGACAGTGCTTCTGCATAAAATGTTAAAAGCAGCAGCATGGTTAAATTGATACAGCTTAGTTTATTTCAGTGGGAAGATGCTGCTTGCATCGCTGCCATTTGCAAATTGATTAACAATTGCGCAAATTGTACAATCTAAGTCAATCTGATCCCTCTTGTTTAAAGAGAACATGTGAATGACAATAGAGAGAGCAAGAGCAAAGCTAAATAAAAAATTATGACAATGCCGAGGATAAAAGATTAAGAATTCATGAGAAATCTATTTTTTTTTAGGGGACAAGTATTTAAACTGTAAAAATCTTGGCTGAAAAGCAACATAATATATATGTATATATATATATGTGCAGATGTGTGTGTATATATATCCTTATATATGACATTTGCAGCCTGCAAAAGTTTGGACTTTGTAGGGGCCATGGCCATCTCAATGAACAATGAGGTTGAGTGCAAGTAGTACTACCTATTTCAATAGTAAAATAGGAATCATAGAAAGGAAGATGCTACTTACATATTGGAACAACCTTGGCACTTAACATCCTTCAACACAAGCACAGCAACAATAAACAGAAAGATAAACCTTGTTAGACAGATGATTTAAACTGCAAAGGAAAATTGAAAAAAAAAAAAAAACAAAAGAAAGAAAATTGAGTGAGCAGAGAGGGGAAGATGTTAATACCAAGAAGCAAGAGTTTGGAGAAGGAAAAAGACGCTTGAGCTTGTGCTTCCTCTTCTCTAACTCAGCTGGGGGATTCAACAGATCAATGTCATTCTGAAGAACCTACTTATTCATGCACAATTAGCCAAAAATATTTAGGGGTTATTCAAGAAAGTAAATCAACAACAGAGCTACAAAGAGAATTCCATGACATGAAATGCAGAAAAACTAATTTGGGAGTTTTTGGAACTTATTTTAAATATTTACCAAAATTAAATTATTCACTTTTTCTTTTTCCTTAAAGAGGGCATTAACAAAATAAAAAATAAAAAAAATCTCACTAATAGATTAGGCTGAACATGCTCAGATAATAAATAAATCATTGACAAAAGTATAAGTGAAAAAATAAAGTTAATCATTAAAAAAAAAAAACTTGACATAATTCAACCACAGGATCTGATTTTTACTTTTAACAAATTCCACATGCATGAAATTAGATAGAAAAATCCTTTTTCTTCCCAATTTGCTATTAGTTTTTTAGCAAGCAAAAGACAGAACAATAAGGAAAGAACCGTAATCAAAGAGAAGAGGATACACATAAAGACAAAATTAGGCAAACAGTTTATGATCTGAGAAGGGAGAAAAAGAAGAGGAGAGAAATTTTCCTGACCATGTTGGAAGAAAAGTTGGGGACAACAAAACCTCTGAAAACTTCTTAACTTCAGCCACAGAAAATGAGAAAATAGAGGCAGCAAAGTGCATGAGCAAGGAATGCATATAAAAAGGGTTTATGTGGCCCGGCCCAAGATGCGTTGAAGACTAACAAAATCTTAAACGTAAATAATTCTGAAGGTTACGTTTGGATATACACATATATATATATTAAGAAATACGTTTTTTTTTTATAATTTTTACGAATTTTTTTTATAATTTTTCTTTCAAGTATAGAACCTTTGTTCAAGAAAAAATTTAAAAAAATTATATAACTTTGAATAATGAAATTATCATTTATTATATATTTTTTATATGTGAAATTCATATATTTACATCTTTTTATAAAAAATTATAAAATTTTATTTAAAAACTTAGAACTTTTATAAATTTTTTGTTAAATTTTTGTAAAAACTCACAAAAATTTCTGAATATATAACGAAGCGTTACAGAGTTCCCAAACACCCGTGATGTGGTAACAAAATTCCCACCTAGATTAAATAATAATAATAATAATAATAATAAACAAAACCCACCTAGATGAGAGACTTGGTGACATGTGTATACTTAATGGTGTATCAATCAACCACAAGCTTAGTGCATACCAAGTTAGTTAGCGTGCACAGTTTGTGTACATTCCAAACGCGAAATTTGTGTGCATAACGAAGACAATGTCACATGCTAATCAATTTTCACTTTTCTTTTTTAGTTAAATTAGAGGAAATCTTTTTCAATTATATATCATCTGTAATTTATCATATGTATTTTAAAATGATTAATATATTCTTAAATTTTTTTTCTTTTATAATAATAAAGATAATTAGTCATTTAATATATATATATATATATATAATATTTAAGATTTGAATTCTGATCATTAAATTTTTTTTTTTCATAAAAGCATCAAATATCATTATACTATTAAAAGGTTAAACTATTAGTTGGATACAATTTATCCAATTTTATTAGTATTAGGTCAATTTTAGTAATATGAATGTGTCATTTAACCTACAAATACTTATTTTAATCCTTGCATCATCAAACCATAAAGCTTTTATATATATTGAATTAACTTTCTTTTTTTAAAAAAATTACTCTAATTTATGACAATAATTTGGATTGAAGACAATAAAAATATGTATTTTGACCCTAAAAAAATTAAAACAAATCATATATAACACGTTTTTATTATTAAAATTAGCAAAATATTAAGATACATTGCAATAGTTGAATTTTAGACTATATAAAATACACTAGATAAAATTTATAGTTTCGGGTTATTTGCGAAATTTAGTCAATTACTTTTCTTTTACCGCCTCTATTATTACTTATCTAGTATGAAAGTCAGATGTAGCATTCCTTAATAGGAGAAAGAAAAAGAGAAAAAGTTATTAAATTGACAAGCAAAAAAGTGGAATACAGATCCCCCCATTTCTAAATTAGAAAATAAATAAATACAATTTTTTTATATTTTCATAATAGAAGAATATGTATTTATTCTTTGGAAATTGAAGAAAATTTACAAATAAGAAATTGAGAAAATCTAAATCCGTAAAAGGGACAAAAACTAAAAAAATATAAAAACGTGGATATGTTTGTGCATGTTTAACTCAACTATTTCCTACCACAACTGGATAGGATGAGATACAACGCGGATGAAAAACAAAACCGTTTAATAAACATTAATTTGGAGTGGCAGTTGCTGTTATGTTTTAACAAAATATTATTAGTATTATGCTCCAACTCACATTCTGCTTTAAGACACTTCTACTTTCTGTTTAATACTCTAAACCACATTGCAAGATCACATAGCCAACACACAGATTCGCAAACTCTATTTACTGATGACATTCTTTTGTAGAGTCCAAAGTCAGTGTGTGGATTTGAAAAATGAAACACTTTCGTGAAAAAGTTGATAAATATCCACAGTTCTCGTCTTTTAGAAAGCTCCACTTTTTACTTTCCGGCATTAATAAACTTGTCTTACTCTCTAAAGATGAAACACTTCAGCAAAATCAAGTGCCTGGAAGTATTTTTATTTTTCTTTTTAAAATTATTTTTAAAAACAATTATCTCTTATTTTTAAAAGTTATTTTTAAAATAATATTTTAGAACAAAATTTTTAAAATTATTTTTAAAAATATTTCTATTAAATAAATGATTTTATTTTATTTTTTTTCAAAAATATAAAATAATTTTTAAAAACTGTTTTCAAACAAATCCCAAATTTTCGTGTACGATATTATCCCTACCATAATTACTCAAACATTAACATAAAAGTTGCACAAAGCTAATTAAACCAATGATTAGCAAGGGTGCAAATGAGAAGCCGAACATTTGCATACTCAAATTTGAACTCATAAAAAAAAAATAATTTAAGTTTGAGTCGACTTCATCATACCTAAAAAATTCAAACTCAAATTCAAACTTATATCAAATATGAATCTACACAAACTTACACAAACATACTATTATTTAATCCAAACTTCCCATCAAATTTAAAATATTCAAATTCAAGCTTAAATTTGAATTGAGTAGAAGTCTTAAACCAATTTATACAACCTTACACAAATATTTTATTATTTCAATCAAATTTAAACATATTTACCTTTTACAAATAAATCAAACATCAGATTTTTTAATTTCATTTTACATATCAAGGCAAGGTTTCTATAACCAATAGATACATCACAAAATACCTAAATAATTATTACATAATATTAACAATTACAATTAATAAAACATATTAAATACTAACAACTTAATTACTTCAATTGAAACAAAATGAGACTTAATTATCACAAATATAATTGAATTATTTATGTATTATATTATTACATAATATAAAAATAATAAAATATAATTTTATTATTCTCACATGTCTAGGGTTGATTCATTTAATGAATCGAGCTTTTTCCAAGCCATCTCAAATTGCTTAGGAAGAGCTTGACTTGTTTGCATCCCAAGTGATGAATGGCAAGTTTTCAATCAGTCATTACAATTTTCAAACAAATTCCATTTCCAAAGTCTACAACTTTGAATCCAATCTGCATATTATAGTCAGCCAATATCCAACCTTATCATATAGTTGGTGATCACAGTCATATCTCCAAGGTTTAATATTTTTACAATGCAATACAAAGATGCAAAGCAAAATGTCCTGAAACACCAAGCTAGAACTTCATAAATCAAATGGGAATCTCCATCAAAGAGAACAACTCCTTCCAACTTATGTCAAACTAGTTACCATCAAGAAACCCAAAGCAACCTATAAAGGTTTGATTAATATATGATTAAGATGTTGGAAGGCATAACCACCATTGCTTACCTTCAACTTTGTTTCCAATATCAAATGGCCAGCTCGAAGGACCCATGACTAGAACATTACACTCGTAGAACAGAAAAACACAATAGAGAAACACTGAGGCTTAAATTATGACAACAGTTTTGCATGTAGACCAATCAACTATCACCCAGAAAGAATAACGAGAATTCGGCACAAGCATCGCATGTAGCACAGCTAAGGGAAATCATAATGAAACAATAACAGATACACTAGAGGACTTGTGTTGGCATCAATATCAAACAAAACCATATGCAACTGCACATTAAAAAAACACAAGATTGGATGATATCATTGAAGGTCTTGGAAAAGATTTTGAGATTAAGTCTCACAAGCTAACAAAATTAACATATCATAACTCAAACGACATGTGGCATCGATTACATCTTGGAACTAACATTAAACTCTTCAATCGTACTTAAAGAAAAAGTCGAAGAAAACATTTAATCTCCCTTCTTCCTAAAAGAGCAGCCCTCAGTTAGCCTTGCCTTTCCACCTGTTGGCTGGCACAAGACAGTTTGGCAGTTGCCGCAAACCACGACGGTCTGAGAATGGCTAAAGACAGTGGTTCTGCAATTAAGACAAAAATAGCACACAGATAAATTGATATTGTTCAAGTTCCTTGAGTATTACAATCAAAGTCAGAAACAGAAACAATAATCCTACTTACATGTTGAAACAACCCTGGCATTTAACATCCTTCATCACCGGCACCAAGGGAGAAACAATGAGACACAAAATTAGGCATATGATTGCAACCACATAATTAAGCAATTTCTGAATAAGAAAAACAGAATAAAGAAAAATAAATTAAAAAAATAAAGAAAGCATCAGCAAATACCATGAAGAAAGAGTTTGGTGACGGAACAAGACGCTTGAGCTTGTGCTTCCTCTTCTCCAACTCAGCTGGAGGATTTAGCAAATCAATATCATTCTGAAGAACCTACTCACCAAACAACCAAATCAAATATCAGCAAATCAGAGTGCTAAATCCACAAAATATAAATCCAAAACTAATCTCATAACACAATGTGATAAACCCTATTAACTTCCAAGTAAATATAAGAGAAACCATCTCATAAAATCCTACTTCTATTATCTTCTACTCAACAAAATCTACAAATATGTAATAAGATGGAAAAACACCCTTTACTTCCACTTTAATAATTGTTTTATTAGCCACGAACAGAGTAAAAAGAAAAAAAAAAAAGAAAAAAAACCACAGTGAAACAGAAAAGGAAAAACAGAAAGTCATAGTTCAAAACAAACTATCTTAGATCTGAGACGGGAAAAATAGGAATAGATGTTACTCACCATGTTGGAAGAAGACTTCGAACAACAGAGAAAAACCTCAGGAAAAACCTAAACAGATTAGCAAGAGAAAGACAGATACAAGCTTAGTTGCGGCGGGACGATGAGGAGATTATAAGAGCGATGGTATAAATAGGTTTGATCCGGCCCGGCCCAAAAGGCAGTGCTAACCGTCGTCGTATAATTTAGTATTAAAATAAATCGAGGCCGTTCATCAGTTTTTTGGTTAAGAAATCTAGGCCGTTCATCGCCACCAAGAAAGTCCATTTTTTAGTGGACATCTGTTATGGCCCTCTCTGGAAAGTCTTCTAAGTTTCTTGATGTTTTAAGACACACACAAAAAAAAAAAAAAAGGTTTCCTTATTTCATATATATGCTCTTTCGAAGCACAAAATTCTTGCTCCCTAACTCTCTCATGCAAAACCACAATCTAACATTGAATTTTTAAAAGTTGTTGTTGTACTATTTCTTAAAACTATTAATATTGGAATATCAATATCTAATCTATAAAGAAGTTTTACTGCTATTTGAATTAATACTATGTGTAAATAATTATAATATTTTTTATATTATTCTACTAAATGTTTTGAAAGAAAAGATATTGAATCATAAGTTTTATGAGTATTTAAATTTTGTTCACAAGTTTTGATAATATAATCTTGAAAAATA